>JAADJG010000048.1:0-159606 GCA_012932025.1 Fusarium austroafricanum | reverse complement strand
TAAGATAAGCTTGATAAGCTTACGCTAGCTGAAGAGAATATGGACAGCCTTTGGTTACAAGACTGCATACACTGAAGGAGTTAGCCTCATTGAAGCTACACTCCAGGTAGTTAGTTGACAGACCAGTTTGGGAAATAATTCACATGTCACCTGGCCATGTCTTATGCAACATGGACTTTATCAAGAACCCGGTATATGCCTATAAATAGAAGTCTATTTAAACTCCAAAGCCTTATTCTAAGAATTTTCTAACATAAGAAATCAAAAAAAAAAAAAAAAAGCCTTTAAGATAATTCTTTTCCAGAAAGGATAAGAAGGAAAAACCTCAAGCCTACATCCCCATTTCATATGTCCATCTACTCGTCGACAGCGGGGTCGAAACCGGGGCACTGGTCCCCAGCAGCCTCACGGAGCTTGTTGGTGAAGCTATCACCATCATCCCAGAACTTAGGACCAACACCGCCGTGCCAAGCATCATAGAGAGTATCTCGAAGAGATCGGCCATTGACAACGGGCCAGTTGTCCCAACCAACAAGGTTGCCAATGAACCACTGGCCTGTGTAATTCTCAACGGCATCGTCAGCCTCGTTGGCCATGCGCCAGCAGTGGGTGAAGCCACCGTCCTTGTGGTAGACGACCTTGGCGCGCTGGCCGTCAAGGCGGGGCTCGTTGGTAGCGTGTTTATAGCCGCCGTGGCATGAGGGAGCAACTCGCTTGACGTCCTCGCCTTGGACGAAGACGACGACGTTCTCCCAGTCGTGAGTGTGACCGTTACCGCCGCCAGCAGCATTGATAGTACCCCAACTAAGAATTGTTAGTACTGATATGATTCTGAGAATATGGTGAACTTACGAAGACTGGTCCTTCTCAAAATAATATTCATACATAATAGCACACCATCCATTGTTGCAGCGCTTTCGGCTGTAAACGTTGTTGTTCTCAAGTCGGTTAGGCTCACGGCAATCAGCAGCAGGGCCCTTAAAGTAGACGTCCTTCTGGCTGAGGCCACGGTTGGTGTTACCGTCTTTGTCGATGGCAGAGGTGTAATAGCAGCCATCGGTGTCAAAGTCGGTGGCAGGTTGGAACTTGTGTTCAATCTCATGGGCTCCGTCATCTAAACGCCCCATGAGGACACGCTTGGCGTGCTTAACAGGTCCGGCCTCAACGCTGAGGGCGTAGGCGAGAATAGTTGCGACTGTGAAGGCGTGCATGTTTGCTGAATGAAATTTGAAGTTGGAGGTAAAGAAGTAGATGAAGTGAAAGGAAGACTTGAGCAGAGGAAGAAGGAGAAGAGAGTGCGGTGATAGACTGATGAGATGGTAAGTTATTGACAGCAGATGAAGCCTCTTAAATAGAGGAAACGGCCTGCGTTTATCCTGTCTCTCTCATAGAATAATTGAAGCTCATCATGACATCAACCAGGCACTGCCCATCTTAGCTCCAAATATGTGAGGGAATCGCCAAGGATTCACTTACGAGACGGATTCAGCTCTAAGCAAATGATATCTTGAGAATCTTATTAAGATTCATCTGACTGCATCCAAGAACTTCATGCGTAAATTCAGCTCGTTACAGCTAAAAGCCCAGACGCCAAGGCGCAGCAGCTCTTTCAACCAATCACACGAATTTCGGACGGGGCCTTCATTTAAGCTTCATGGAAGGAAGCGGATCTTAACGGCTTAGCCAGATCTGGCCAACCAGAATGTCCCAGGACCTGTCCTAAGCGGGGTAAGCTTTTTCTTTGAAACAGGTAGTAAGATCGTAGGATTCTGCTAGGACTTTTTAGGTAGGGACGCTCGTGACATTTTCGCTGCTTATTGGTGACTGTACGGCGTTTTCTTGGACTGGCAACCCACTGTTGGTGGAACCAGCCTTATGACAGTAGATGAAGATGTAAGCTCTACGTTTCACGATTATCGGTACTTTGGTCATAGACTGGCTTTGGCGGTGGCGGACAGGGCTTTAATCAGCACCAAAATTAAATGAGAACGGGTCGAGATAAGCGGCCAATGCGTGTTGGGGTCCGAAGAATGGAGTTTGTTTTATGGAATGTCTGACAGGATTAAGATCCAGGCACTGCATCTTACTGCTGTTCAATGGCAGTTGAGCTTAGATAGCGTTGTGGAGATTGGTTGGGTTTCTGGCAGACTAGTGTTCGGAAGGCAAATGGCATACCACAACCTCGTTATTTGTCGCTTACACGGCAGCAGTAACAATGTTGGCGCTTGCAGCTCTCGTTTCACCCAATAGATCCAATAAGCATATCAGTATAGTTAAAATTAGAGTAAGCGGCGATACTAAGCAGCCACAGTAAGCAGAAGGGGGGTTATCCCCACTAATCCAAGATTACACTAGGGCTGACTTGGGGGCAATCATCTCATAGGGCATGTTTCCAGGCACTAGGCAAGTCCAAGCTTGTTCGGTTTTCACTTTCCCGTTTGCAAGGGGAACATAACTTCAGGCATCAGGTTCGAGGTCTCAAGGCACTTGGAGATTACCGAGATTTGGAAATCCGTGTTGATGGCAGTGACGGGAACAAACATGCATAAAGAATTGTACACAACTCACAAATAAAAAGAGTAATTCCACAGTTTATTCAACAGGTTCTTTAAAATCAAACCGAACTCCAGTGAGGCTTGGCCGTCTGCATAAACGCGGCTTATAGCAAACTAACAAGAAGGCAGCAATAAACTCGACGGTTAATTACAGTTTTCTCGTCTGCTACACCGTATTGAAGAAACAAAAACCAGAGGCTTGAGTGGAGTAATCATTTTTAGAAGGGGCGATATTGGCTTTCGAGTTGGGCCGAGAAGCTGTGATGGATGGGCCACTGTTGGGTCTGATTACCCGCGCGGCACTACGTCACTTGACTGTAGGCCAGGTCTGAAACACGCACTGATCTAAATCTCTGTTGGTTATCATCTTGGATATGTTGACCCCTATTCGAGCTCCAGCGCCAAGGATCACAAAGTCAACCAAATGTAAGGTATCTAAAGCTTGGATATCGGGCATTAAGTTGCACTTTGGGCAGAACCTTATAGAAAAGTATCAGAGCTGTTTTCCAGCATGATATTTGTATCGCTGTAACCGATTTGCCTGTTCCACTTGTTGCTCCGCCTCAACTTCAATCATTCTGTTCTATCATGCACTTATAATCTTTCTCAAACCACGTACTAAACTTCTGCAGTGCGATCCCAAGATGTGATATCTTATGCTTCTCTTCATCCGGCATTTCGGCCAAAGTCAAATCCATTCCATCAACTTCGAAGCACGTCTGCCATCCATACTGCATCACGCCTCTCGCAGGTACAATCGTACCATTGATTCGTCCTTGAAACAGTACGGGCTCATGGCCAGGTCCGCGGCTGTATCCAATTGTCGCAATGGCTTCAGCAGTCTTATCTGGAAAGCCTGCCAGTAACAGATGTAGCTGTTCAGGGCCTAAAGCTTCAAGGAAGAACTTGATGTAAGGTCCTGGCATGCCGTCCATGGCGTTGAAGCAAAGTGCTGTATCATCAACAACAACAGGGCCTCCGACCTGCCATAACGTCAGTTTGGGCGAGGTCAGGTTTTGCACTCCCCAACTTACCATTTCTGCACCTTTGCGACATTTCGCGATAGTGATTTCCTCGATTGATCCTTGTATTTCTGGTAGGTCAAGGGCTTGGTTTCTCACGGTAAATCCCGTGGGGACTAGAATGGCCTTGATATCGTTGATTTTGTTAGCATTGCCAGTAATAAGATTGATCTCTTTCATCGTCATGATAGCCGTCTGGCAATGCATTGATCGTCGTTTGTTTTAGTCGAGACCGAGTATGATTCATTTTCTCAGTTTTTGATTCCGGTACCGGCTCCGGACCCACAAACTATGGTTCAACGAATCACCAGCCCAATCGTGCCCTTAACTCCAGATACAGGCAAATATCTCCTGACTCTCCACGCTTCATCGCGACTGGATCTCTATATTAGTCACACTTCGTGGTATACACCGACGATCAAGGCAGCTGGTGAGTAGTAGAAGAGCATGCCATACGTCAATTGAAACAGTGTTACCGCAGTTGAAAATTCAGGTCGAAAAGAAGCCATGTTTCATGCAAACAAGCCATCATACAGGAACTGGAGTTGAAGAGGGCCTGAACTGGTCACTGGGGGTACACAATGCCTCAGAAGTCACGTAGCGTACAGTTCACAGCACCAGTCTAGTATCATGCGCAATACTGAAACAGGGAAAGTTTTGATCGGTGTCCTAAATTAGAAAGCCGAATATTACTCAACACTTGAAAATAATTTGAAGAGAAGTGTAAATGTTATGCCCTCAAGCTCTTGTTGATCTAGCTGCCAAAGTCATTACTCCCCATGAGCAACGAGCTGAAGCTCGACGGCCTGGTAGTCGCTAGAGGTAAGGGGGTTGCCACTCGAGGCCATGGCAACAAAAGGAGTATTAATCATCGGACCACGGTACATATAGAACTTATCCAAGTTACCAGGGAGTCCCGAGCAATCGTCATCTCCTGTGTTCTCATTCATAATGCATTGACCGCCAGGGGCGAGGCACTTGAGCTTTCGGTCGCGAGATTGCTCACATGTAATCGGAGTAATTCCGGCGTGGAGGCTGTCAGGCTCGCAGAGCATGAGAGAGCTGGGGTAACGACCGTCTCCCCATCCAATGCACAAGTAGCTTCCGCCGATCTCCCGTGCCCAGGTGGTGCCAGTTTCGATGGAGAAGGTCAATACAGGGGAATCGGTGCTGGCCCACCCAATAGTAGGATATCTGACTGCATCGCCCCGGACGAATTGGCCGTTGACGTCGGAGCCGAGGGCCTTGAGATCAAAGGTAGGGATAGGGACGAAGACGTCTTCAGTGGTAGTAGTAAGGGATGTCGTAGTTGTCTCAGCAGATGTCGCAGACGCAGCCGTCGTAGTGGTCGCAGCCGTTGTAGTAGAGATGGCAGTTGTCGCAGTTTCTGTAGCAGTGGTTGCTGTAGTAGTCTCATGGTCAGTAGTAGAGCTGGCGCTGATAGACAGTTCGACGGAGGTCGTAGTCGTTGTGTCGATGTCTGCACTTGTAGTGGAGATAGAAGCAGATGTCGTTGAGGATGCAAACACTACGTCGGTAGATGCAGTGCCTAAATATCAATCAGTAAACAAATTGATACTACATCACTGGATGTCACTTACTTGAGTCACTCAAAGTTCTACTACGAGGCTTGCAAACACTCGCGATGGCAACATTGGCACCAAGGCCGAAGGAGAAGAAAACAGCGAAACGCATTTTCGCGTCAAAAAAGAGTGACAAAATAGACCGGTGAAAGGAGCGACAAGATCGAAAGAAAAAAGCAGAATTGATTCAAATGGGAATGAGGGACACTTTTGTCTGTTTGACACAGGGGTTCATTTTGTTTTCTGACAGCTGAGGCTTGGCACTATTGAGAAAAGTAGCCTCAGCTGCCTCAATAGTCCAGGCACTAGCTCCACATCACTACGTCGAGACAGTCCAGAACCCAATAGCGCAATTGCTGCCAGCTAATCAAGCTTTTATTGGTTGAACTCAACGAATGGAGGCAACGCTAAGAGACGATACTTAAGGCTGAGTCTAATAACCCAAACTAGGAGGCAAACCACTTTTCTATTCAACTTTGCTCGTGCTGAGAAACAATAACACTCAGTATGTATGTTTGCTTCATCTCTAGAAGATGTGCAAGTATATTCAATGTTCACGTCGTGTGACTCGTACTGGAAAGTCCTCAATGAGCCATATTCCCTGTGTGCTGGTCAGCCGCTTGTTGAACATAGATGTATATTATACTCACTGCGTTCAAAATATGAAGAGGTCTCTCAGGTCGCACCATGCTGAAGTCAAATCGTCTCAACAACTTCACAGCCAAATTAGCTCAGTCATATACGAGTCATATGTTGAGTACTCACTTCGACAAAGATCTTGTTCAGCTCAATAAACGCAACAGGCTTTCCGAGGCACTGATATCTCCCGCTGGAGAAAACAAGGCTGACTACTTCGGACATGGCCTCGAACTTGGCGGAATCGGCTTTCAGCCAACGTTCAGGCAAGAAGAGGCCTGCATCTTGACCGAAAGTCTCTTTGGAGTGATAGATGCTGAATGGAGATTGGCCAATCTGAGTTCCTCCAGGTATGAACTTCCCATCGATATAGTCGCCTTGGAGAGGAACCTGTTTGAACAGTGGACCAGCTGCAGGAGCCTTGATGCGTAGTCCCTCTTGTAAAACAGCCTGAAGATACGGAAGTGCCTTCGCTTCAGCATCAGTGATAGGGGATGAGACAGTCCCCGACTTGATAGCGTTGTCGATCTCAGTTTGAAGCTTTCTATAGGCTACTGGATTGCTCAGTAGACTCAACATGATGAGTCGAATGGTAGTTGCAGATGTATCACTTCCAGCGACAACGTTGAGTAAAGACTCTCGAGATGCTTGCTCTTGGGTCAAACCATGGCGGATAAATGAGCCAAGCATGTCGGGACGAGATTCGGCGCCTGGTGCGAATCGTTCTGCTACCTTCTTATTGGCCACGCTGAAAATGTGAGCTCTCTGTACGTCTCAGATGGGAGAAAACTTACCCGATGAAAGCTCCAAATCCGAGCTTATCGCTCTCCTTCGGTAGCAGACCACTGAAAAGCCGTGAGTGCAGCAAGGACACCAGTGAAGGTATGTTTGCCATGACTAGAGTGACGGGAAAGAAGGACTTTGTAATTTTGATAAAGTCAAAGACATCGGCGTCTTGCTCGATGTATCCAAATGGTTGACCAAAAGCTAGATCACTGATGACATCCAAGGTGAAATACTGAATCTTTTGCGCAAAGTCGACTGGGCGGTACTCTTGATCTGTTGACAGATACTTGGTTTCCAACATTGCTATGAGTTTTGCAATGTGGTCGTCGATTGTGCGCTCTAGCGATTCGTTCTCCTTACCAGAATACTGGGTGCAAATGATCAATGCTAGTTTCTTGATGAAGGCTTGGGTTGGGTAGAGCTTACACCAGCAGCCATTTTGTTGCGCAGCTTCGTGTGAGCGTCGTCATCTCTCATTGAAAAGAGATTGTCTTTTCCAGGTTCGAACCGAAGTGCGTTATACCCTGTACTCAATGATCAACTGACTGATGCGTTGGTTGGAGGTGGTTATGATATACATGGCCCTCTTGAATAGGATGACCGACTTGACATTATGCGCCGAAGCAGTTTGGGATCATCTGTCGCCAATTCATTCGGCCCAATCCGCACGAGCGATCCTAATTCACAAGTCAGCGGGTTTGAATTCATCAATTAAGACAGCCCTACCATATTTTTCATTCGCCTTTTGTATCGCATACGGTTGCTGTCCTTTGAAGGACTGTCTCACCATCCAAAATTTGGAAAACCCCGCCCAAAACGGCCCCGGGACATGTGAAAGGCGATACCATGTACGCAACGTATCTGCCACCAACAAAATCACAACCCCAATGACCAACGTGCCGATAGCATTGCAAGGGTGATCTGCGACGCCTTGCAAGAAATCTCGGAGCAGCCCTGCGGTACTCATTTTGGTGGTAGAGTTCAGAGGGGAAGAAAAGGCGCGCTTGGATGTTGATATGATCAATTGATATACCCGTCGGTTAATTGTGTCAATCATTCAAGATTATCAGAAATTCTACCGCTTCTTCGGAGTCTGCCCAATGAGGTGAAGGATATTTGTAGATACATCGATGCTACGCGAGACAGTACAAGAATCTTATCGCATTATGCAGGTCGCATAGTTCGAGCCCGTTAGTACTTCGGTAGCCCGCCAAGGCTATGATGCTGCAGGTTCACGGCGCATGTCGGATCATTATGGCGCCCGACTCCGAAGAAGATGCAAAGCACTACAAAGGAAGTTGGTCACCGTCCATAGCATAAACTAAATCCAAGCATTGCTTGTCTGAAAAATAAATCCACAAATAATACTTTTAGAGAAAGCATGATACTTGGTCTTAGGTAGAATCTAGAAGGTATTTCGCTTGGCCATTACTTACATGCGAACATTTATTAGCTTAGTACAGTATACAGTATAGAATCAGGCTACAGCTTCCTTGAGCGCGGCCTTCATCCTCCAAACTGTGCTCAGTTGAGTGATTACATGACGTAGTTTGATGTCGGAGGCCTACCATCCAGCTTCGCCACTTCATGTGACGCATACAATATTTGGATACCTCCATTCTCACCCTTTTGATTTTATATGTAGCTCAATATACCTGAGGCATCCTACGCTCAAAACCAAAAGTCTAATACCGAACTCAACAGCGACTAGAAGGGCCTTGGTACATTAATCAGCACACTACATTACATACTTAAATAACCCGACGAATCGCTCACTCCAAAGAATGAAGCTCACAAAGCCTCTTGCCATCATTACTCTCCTTCCAACAAGCATATCCGCAGGTCCCGTCGCATACGGAATCTGCCAAGGCGGTTGTGCCACTGTCGTCATGGCTTGCTATGCTGCAGCTGGCTACACCTGGGGAGCTACCTTAGGGGTCTCGGCTCCAGCAACGATCGTTGCCTGCAACAGCGCGTTTGGAACGTGTTCCGCTGTTTGTGCTCAGACAGCCTTACTGGCACCTACACCTTGAATAACTAAAGAGGGACTGAACTAGGGCGAAGCGGAGGGATGTCGCAACGCAATTTGTAATGACGACTCGATGAATGTTTGTTGAATTTATGATGAGACTGGAGGAAACTCTGTATTGGGACCAGAGGAGGGAAGGCGTGTAAAGAAAACAACCCATATCAAAATTGAACGAAAAAGTCATTCCAAGCCACAACCAAACATCTCATTTCCTTGGCAGAAGACCGGCATGTCTCACTTTTAACTCTCCTCTCCTCGTTTTCAATAAGAAGAAACTCCAGGAGGTTAGATTTCTCATCTTCCGTAAGCGGGGAATGCTTGGCCTTCTTTGATAACAGCGACTGCACTGATACAATCACTTCATGCACTTCCTGGCTGCTAGCGGATGCCAATGACCCGAGTAAATCACACAACCCTGCTGCAAGGAGTTGGCAGTCTTGGTCATTACTTCCCCCCAACTTTTCTATTGCTACCTCCAAATTAATCATCGCTTCTGCTCTGTTATTTAACAGTAACATTAGGAGGTCGTGCAATTCTGTTGCTAAAAGCTGGAAGTCTTCATTTGAACATGAAATCAGCTTTTGCACGACTGATTGCAAGCCAAATTCTGCCTGTGCTTGTAAGTTGTAGGGGGGCAGGTAACCTGGCTCGTGATTGTTTCGACGATCTTGGAGAACGTGTTTGCGATATTTCCGTCGCCCTGCTTTTCCACCGAGGTGGAACTTTGTCTTCTTCTTATTGAGTTGGGCCCGGCTTTTGAGCTGGTCCTCATGTGTGATCAAACAAAGAAGAGCTTGAATCTGTGCGGCTTGGGCCATTCCCTGCACTTGGACGCTCCATGATTCCGGTGGATCCATCTCTGCGAACACAGCGCCGGTTTGCTCCCAAAGTTCTGTTGCAAGCTGCCAAGCTAAGTCCCTATCGTGATAGATGTAATGGGCGACATAGCTGTAATTGATGAGAACGGCAAGGGTTCGATCGCTGTACTTTTCTCCCTCTCTCATATCCGATCCCTTTGTCGCAGAATACGCCCAATCATAATGATTGAGGAAACCATCCTGTTGTAGTTTGCTCTTCTCCCAGTGCTGGTAATAGTCCGCCCAGGCCTCGAGGATGACAGGGTTACAGGGTTCAAGTTTGCTCGCCAAAGCTCTAGCGGAACAGTGACAACTGATACGACTAGCGTCTCTCAGCTCAGTTGGGTCAATATCAAGGAGATGTTGTAAGGCTTGACGCATCTCGGTGTTGGGCCCCTCACTGACTTGGCCAAATGACTCATATAGCCGTTCGACAAACTGACGCATTAGCCGAGACTCGGCATGTTCGGAATGGCCCAGCTGAGATGAAAGCCCTTGCAGGATGCGGCAAATCTTCCAAAGGATAGGCAGTTCATTAGGGGTGAAATCCTTCTCGACGCCTGGAAGGATGTTGAAAACCATATTTTGAATAAGAGAAATGACCTTGTTCTTCATCTCTTCTCTCACTTTTCCTTTAACGGCTTTATTCATTTTCTTCCAACGTTTTCCTTCTTGTTCCTGATCCACAGAAGGTTGATGGATAAGATCTTTTCTTTTACGAGGGAAGATGGAGATTTCCTCGCAAAGAATCAAGATACGGTGCCATATATTCTGGGCAGGCCTTCTGTTGTTTTCTGTTACAGAATTGTCAAAAAAGCCTTTTGTGTACTTGCCAATAGACTGGAGTAGCAAAGTATGACTTCGGTAAAGGCTAGGTGAGAGAGCCCGTGGGATTGGATCAATGACATCAGCCTCCATGTTGGATAGATGATCTGAGTCCGTGACATCAATCTCCACATTTGACAGATGAACCGGCTCCATGACATCTTCCTCGTTTACACGTTTTCGTTTTACCTGTCTGGCGTTGCCTCTACCATACTTCTTACACTCTGGCCAGTCTTTTTGAATCCGCTTTTTAAAAGCGTCTTCGCTAGTCATTCGGTTAACGTAAAGTCCGGTAATGTTTTACTGCTCTGGGTGGAAATAACTTACGTCGCTATGAAATTGTACTTGCGTTCCAGCACTTCCATGGTTTGTTTCAAAGTGAGACCTTGGCCTATATACAGCCTGCAAAACAAAGGCCGTATCCCCTCCCACTCTTCGTTGGAATATAAGGACTCTCCTGGGTTGTTACGGTGCATTTTTGGTTGTTTGACCGAGTCTATCGGAAAATAGATTCGTGTCGTAGGCCTTGATCTATTATCCTGTAGTTTCTGAGGCTTCAAAAGTATAAAAATGTTTGCATTAGTCTAGATCAGCGACAGTTGGTAGAAGAGATAAAGGTTCTTTTCCGGATTGGCCTAATGTCGGGAACAGAGCTCTGGGATATACAGAGTCATCCCTCGAGAAACACCGTAGTAGAAGAGCGGAGAATCTGCAGGACTACGACAGCTGACCAACACATACTCGAGAAGGAATGTCTACTGAGCAATACAATTGGGCCTCATGAAAGTGCCGGTGGGGCCTGTCAATGTCCATTGGTAGATCAAATTTGTGGCATTACGTCTGATTGGCAAACTGTTCCAGCCGTCTTACGTGCATACTGAGTATAATTGTTAACAAACTAAGTGTTGGAAATACCGTCAGGTATAACAGAGCTTGTAACCATCCCGTTGAGAGTGTCTCGCCTATTCAATAAGCGAATATTTCAGTGGTTGAATGGTCAAGGTGTAAATGTAGGAGAAGAAAGACTACCTATGGAGAGAATGATCGTACAGCCTGGTCAGCGCTATCAGAGTTGTCTATAAATACTACCCTCATTGCTCCCGAGCCTTGATGCTTTCTTCATTCTTTTCATCCTTCAAGCTTATCTAAACTTCCAGCCTGAACTTTCCACTTGCATATATCCTACCCTATCTTCACAATGCCCTCAAGCACATCTCATTCTTCCTCTCACAAGAATCAGCTTGTCAAGGCATTATCATCTTCTTCCCACAAGCATTCTTCCAAGGACTCCAACAAGTCCAACACCAAGTTGATCAAAGCTCCCGAGCCTGACATATACCACCGGGAGAACAAGTCCCTATGGAAAGATGTCAAAAAAACACAGGGCAATCCCAGCACCCTTATTCTTGCTGTTGTAGCACCAGAGCAACGCAAACCTATGAAGAAGATTATCGATGAGAAGATCAAGAAGAAGAAGATCCGTAAGCCTCTTCCCTCTTTCCTTTTATCCTGTGCTTGCTTTCATCCCATATTACCCTTTGCTCTAACTGCCGGGGTATCTACGCACAATCGAGAGATCAATCCTATGTGAGATCATATAAAGCTAACCTACTGTCAGGATCCTCCGTCATTGTCACCACCCAGGAACAGCTTCAAGAGCATTTGCATAGCAGCACCGCCGTCGTTGTTAAAAAGCCTTTCACGACCCTCCACCTCTTCGTGAGCTCCACAGTTGCTCACTTGACGTACCACATTGGAAAGTTTGTTGACCAAGTCTTTGTGAAGCCTTGCAGGCCCGAAGGGCGTCAAGATGCACTTCAAATCGGAACTGATTCAACCTATTGTGACTTTCAGAGCTATGCATGGGATTGGCGGTCTAGTGACATCCAACTCAAGCAATTGATGCACCACGAGGGTTGCATGTTTGACACGAGAACTATTAGGGATGAAGCTTTCAAACTGCTCAACCAACCCAGAATGCACCCTGATCTCTCAGATGATGCAAAGACCAACATCATTCACCAATTTGAAGCGCTAGGCAACGAAAGAGTCAGTCCTAGCACTCGTGAAGATTCGTCTACTTCCGCTAATGGAACAGACACGTGGTTCCAAAAGTGGAAGACTTTACTAGCCACTGTCATTGCAGCTGGTGCCGGTGGAGCTGGTATGGCTGGCGGGTTCTGGATGAGCGCCGGAGGCATTATGGTCAAAGGGCCTTGGG
Organism: Fusarium austroafricanum; assembly: GCA_012932025.1. Lineage (NCBI taxonomy): Eukaryota > Fungi > Ascomycota > Sordariomycetes > Hypocreales > Nectriaceae > Fusarium > Fusarium austroafricanum. The sequence goes on along the minus strand of JAADJG010000048.1, from coordinate 147,092 downwards.
GCCTTTCCGTGGCCGCTGGCTACGCCACTGTTGCTTGTGGTGGAACAGCAATTATTGCAGGAGCCGGCTCAGCTATCGTGGGCTTTGGGGCTGTCTACTTTATCCCATGGGACAGAGTCTGGAAGATCTTCCGAGCAAAGCTTTGGAACATTTGGGACATGATTTGGGAGACTCTGGTCTGGATCAAAGACAAGTTGGTACAATTGGCGAGGACCGTCATGTCCAATGTGTCTTGGTTTATCCAAGAGGCGCCCATGTCTTCTCGACTGTCGATGTGATAGCTACACTCTCCTTGATTGATCGCAATTTCTTTTGTCGTTCGTTTCTTACTAGCTGATCTTATGACGCTCCCTTTCTGGTTTCACCCTCTCAATTTATGTTTTTCTTTACGTTACTATGCCGCCAGGTCATCAGATTATTGCCACTCCTTTCGCTGCTATTTATATTTTGTCAAGATCGCTCTCTCGTTTAGTATGGTCCGGGGTTACGAGAAGGTTTATTACTAGATTGCTGACCAAACCAAATTGTCTTCCATTACTTCTTTGCGCCCTAAAATGAATATTAAAGTTGATATCTACGGTCCAAGTAGCATTAGCCCATGTACCGCCAAATGAGACCAGAACTATGAAGCTGGTACAGCGAAGTACCAGCCGCAATCGACATGGACGCAGCATTTCCATCAAGCTGCTTCCAACCCGTCATCGGTGGCCCAACATAGCTCCAAATTGATCCCGACTTGTGAATTTGGTAGAGCCCACCTACTCCAACAACAATCTCCTTGGTCTCAGTGTTGTCATCCAGCAATTGCCATCCAGTGACAGGAACACCAGTATACTTCCAAATCCTTCCAGAATTATGAAGCTGATATAAGTCATTGCCTCGCGCAACGATATCAACGGTGGCAGGGTTCTCATCAATCTTCTGCCAGCCTGTCATTGGAGTTCCGGTGTATCTCCAGATCAAGCCAGACTTGTGAAGCTGATACAGACCTCCCCCAGATGAGGCAATCTTCTTGGTCTCTGGGTTGTTATCAAGCTCCTTCCATCCCCTGATGGGCGTTCCAGTGTAGATCCAAATACGACCGTTGTTGTGTACTTGGTAAAGATCATTGCCGCTGGCCACTATCTCAACCGTTGCAGGGTTCTCGTCGATCAGTTGCCAACCTGTCACTGGAGGACCAGTGTACCTCCAGATCCTTCCACCATTGTGAAGTTGATACAGTCTTCCATTAGCGGCGACGATCTTCCTTGTAGCTGAATTGTTGTCTAAAATCTGCCAACCAGTGATAGGAGTACCAGTGAACTTCCAAATCAGACCTGATTTGTGAAGCTGGTAGATGTCTGCACCATCCACGGCTATGGAGGCAGTTTGAGCGTTGTTGTCAATGAGTTGCCATGCTGCAAACTTGGGATAGACTGAGCCTGCAAATTGGCCATCTGTGGCATTGATATCGGGGCCTCCGGGCACAGCGATACCGTCCTTCATGATCGCGGCTGGGAGGAAATAACACATGACGGAAGTTGGGTCTGCAACTTGAGTCGCGATCAAAGCCGAGTTCTCGAGCGGCGTGAGGACTTGATCAATGACGCCTTCTCTCGTCCAACCTTGAGTAGCCATGAAATACCTTATGGCCTTCTCCCTATCGATACGGCTGATGATGCCACTGGTCATATGTTCATGCGGAAACCCAAGCGTATGACCTGTCTCATGCCTAACGACACGAACAAACTCCGACTCGGGTGTATCCATAGTAAATGAGTCAAGGTTCATAGTAGGCTCGTCGCTTGGGATACGAAGGACGTCTGTTCCAAGATATGACCAATACCCATCATTTACTTTACGCGCGATGCGAACCTGACCGCCAGAGGGGACTTGAACAAACTCAACGTTGGCATATCTCGCCCAAGCGTTCATGTGGCTCAGAATACGAGCACGAAGAGCAGCTTCAGCGCCGTCCATGAAACTGACGGTGAGGCGGACGCCAGCATTGCCCCAGTACTTGGACGTCATCAGAGCCAAGTGACTGGGTTTGATCACGTCGCCACCGGCAATCTGAAGCATCTGGGTCATTGGCGCGTTGGCGGGGTTGCGCGCAATGGCGGTTGCAGCTGCGTGCTCCCATTCCGATCTGGGAAGGACTTTGATGCTGCAGCCGATGACTGGCTTGGAAGTGCCATTGGTGGAATCATTGGGGGTAGACATGTTGACTGGTAAAGAAGGCGTGATAGTTGGGAGAATGGCTGGGTACGATGTAAGGACGAATGAAAGGCCTGTTGGGCGCTGGATCAGGGGCTTTATATACCTGGTCAATTGACAGATACAAATTACTGAACTGTCACAGTATTAAAAAGTTCTTTTCAAGTCCTACCGGTGTTGGCACCCTTACATACGACCATCTGACCATCAACTTCAGCTCGGCTTGGGTTCAGCTACATCTTGGCAGCCCAGACCGTCCAGCTGAGCAACCACTATATGAGATGTCTTACATTGCTACAAATGTTAGGAGAAGACCCAACACTACACACTAGACGTTAAATTTTAGTAAGGAAGTGGCAAGAGATACAGTTAAGTTAAGGTGTTAATAACATGGCGCTGCTCCTATATATACCATTACTATAGAATTCGCATTATCACAGTAGCGAAGAATTCATCATGGGATGCAGGCTGGTATGAAGGGAAATGTGATGCATCAAATTTGGTCCAAATACTAACTAACCATTTGGATGAAACATGCACGTAGGTGGCTGCCGCAAAGGAATGTGTCTGATCCAGCTCCGTAAATCGTCGGAGATCGGAAAAGCAGGGCATTTATGAGTTTGGAGAAAAACTATAAATTAACCTTAAATTAAAGTATAATAATATAGACTATCTAGTAAATTAAAAATTTTTTTTTTTTTTTTAGTTTTCTGCTTTATTTCAAGTCATTTAGGCCTAAACTGAGACCAAAACTATCGCACTAAAGTCTGCCGCAACTTTAACATCTCGTGCTCGCAGCGCAGTTTATACTCTTCAGTATCAGTTTTTTAGACAATCTAATTACTTAAGTATTATTAATTATCTAAGTATAGTAAGCAATATGATAAAGGGTATAGATTTATCGTTACATAATATTAAGCTTTTGAGCACTTTGACTTTCTTGAGCTTATACTGGTCGCTGGTATGTCTTAATGAAAGCATAGTAAAATTTAGAATTCTTAGAACTATTTCCAAACCTTACTAAAACTATGTTTTGCATAAACTCTCAAGTCACAATGATATCATCGATACACTCGGCTGGCACTAAAAGTGCGGCTGAGAGCGCGAGCCGTCTTAGCCGGGTCGGCCGCTTCTTCAACGGCTGGGACTGGACGACCTTCAACACAGCCACGGCGTCGGCCGCTTTAGAAAATCCTTCCCGAGAAGATGGTATCATGTCTCTGTTGGTTTTGGCCGTAACGGCAATTATTCATGTTTATCTTGTACGTCGATCCCGACACTGGATTTATGAAAATTAGGTTTATCCGCGCATGTGCGACGAGATAAAACGTCCAGATCATCAATTACTATTGTTATTAATCTCTAGCTCCTTGGCTCAAGCATAGCCAGCCTTGTAGGGCACCCGTGGCAAGACCGGAAATGATGATCTACGAGTCGCGAAATATCCTCTAGACCCAGCCCTACATTCGGTTACTGTCGTGCTAGATCATCACTGCATAAGTTTCGTAAGCATAAATAAGCTAAAACCGACTGGCATGATCCCAACACCAAAGGCCTTTGACTGGAATGCACACGAATTAGTGATGGCCCCCGGGTGGGATATGGATCCTTACTCAGCAAGCCGACCCGCCAAAACCATGCATAAGCGGGCACTGCACTGCCACGACTTTCGGGATGAAAGTGGGATGCAATTATCGTATATCTTAGTGCATTCATGGTTCAATATATTTTAAACTTGGATCCTTCAAACTATTTCAGGGTAGCATGAAACTGATCCACGTGGTTTGTGGCTTTGCTCAGTTGTTTGTGATCACAATCGAAGCCCTGAATTGGCTGTCAGGACGCCAACAAACCTCTCACAACGAGCGCATATGACTGAGATGACGTTTCATTAGGTACTAGTACAATAGGATTGTAATGCCTGCCATGGAGTGCACCGTAATGAGTGAATATGCCTAGTCAAACTAACAAATTAATATATTCCGACATGAATCGGATACAGGTTCTCCGCATCTTCCCAGTGACACCTGGTACCTAAAGCACGTTACACAGCACCGTACGATAAATACTGAAACACTAGTGACAACAGAAAAACTCGTGATCTCGTATTCCTGGGTTGATAGCTGCCAAAAGGATGAGCGTCGGTCCTATAGTGGTCGATCACGACCCAAAACCCACCGCGCGGCCGCCGCTAGAGGTACGTAGCATGGCATGGGCAATGTCGGGTTATCCGTCGAGATGGTTCCGGGGTTGGTAATAAAGAATAGGAAGATCAGAAGTCTCGAATGTCAATAGTTTATCTTGAAGTTTGTTTGTTACTCAAAGTTCTTCCTGGAAAAATATGCTAGTCGGACACAACCGAAGAATCCTTGTCATCTACGCCTCCTTGGCTTTTACATGGCTTATCCTCTTCCAATTATGTAGAGTGTACACCTTTTCCGATCCATCTTCCTTCTTTTATGACCCTCGTCGCGCGTACCAGACACGATACACCGATATTCGGGAGAGCCAAGCCGATGAGCTTCTCCGTCTCGCCAACTCCCCAACCGGCGACTTATCGAACTCCCCGTTGATAAACAACGATTCTCTGCCCCAAGGCCGAGGAAAGCATCTTTGCATCGGTATACCGAGCGTCAGACGACAAAGAGAGCAGTTCTTACCAAGAGCGCTGGCTTCCTTAGTTGAAGGCCTCAGTCCTAAACAAAGGAGTGCTATTCATATCGTGGTCTTGCTAGCAGACGATGACCCAACAAGTCATCCAGCGTTTGGCCAGCTGTGGCTAGACCGTCTAGCGGACGAAGTACTCTTCTATGGCAATACTTCCCTCGATGTCCCCGAGCGATACCGCAACGTCACATCGACTGCCTCCGGACGCAATCGAGATATGTCCCGCAACGACCGAGTCCATCGAGATTATTCAACATTGATAGCTACCTGTCAGGGTATAGGGGTAGAATATTTTGCGTTGATTGAAGATGACATCATTGCCTCGAGAAATTGGCTCGGTCGACTCTCCACAGGTTTGGACCGGCTCGAACATACTGAAGACGCCGCGAACTGGCTATACCTTCGGCTATTCTACTCAGAGACCTATATGGGCTGGAACTCTGAGGAGTGGCGCACATACCTGGTGCATGCACTGTCTATTTACTGCATCGTCTTGGTCGTCTACAATTTGGCAATAATGCTGGACATGCGTCGAAGGCGTCAGGTTGTCACCTACAAACCCAGCCCCTACAATATCGTGCACTTGACATTCTGGACAGCCTCCTTTATCGCTTTGTACTTCCTCGCCGGACGCCTCACGGTAGATCCTTTTCCAACAGGCGTACACGAGATGCCTAACTATGGATGCTGTGCGCAAGGCCTGGTGATTCCTCATCAACATCTTGGCGCGCTGGAGTCTGCATTGCACACAGCATCTGACGCCATAGCTGGAGACTCGCTCATTGAATCATTCGCTGATATGAGGGGCCTGAAGAAATATGCTATCACACCGAGTGTGCTGCAACACGTGGGTATCAGGGGTTCGTCTGACCATGGCAGTAGGAAGGCAACGTGGAACTTTAGTTTTGAGAAGATCAACACAAGAGCTTCAGAATAATCCTAAAAGCATTACATCCTTACTATGAGCCAAGACCCCCTGTGACCATCGCATCTTCAAGTGGTTCCCTCATTAGACTCTCCCATAGATCTTGCCCATACGGAAAGACGATCTGATACCCCTCAGCAGGATTCACTTCGACACCGTCCTCATCTGCCAATGCAACGCGACGTATCGTATCGCCAATATCAGCCTCAACATCCACCGAAAAGTCAGATGACCGCTCCAAGTCCATCAACGCACCAAGTAATCGAACCCCCCTTCTAGCAATGGAGCTCCTGTTTTCTTCATGACTAAGTAAATCCCTTCCAAACTCTACATATCCACGAATCCTTTCCAGGTCATGAGTAAGAGCATTCTGGGCATTGAAGAGCAGGGCGAAGAGCAAGGTGATTGAGCAGCTGATGACGTAGGACAACGTGGTCCACATTCTCCGACAGATTCGCGTCTCGAGGCAGTCAGGCCATCTTTGGAAAGCTTCAATGCTTCTTTCTGCTATTGTTACACAGGAGAGCTATATAGAGATCAGTGATGGTTAATTGAGCCACTTTGGTAGAGTACCTGGGAAAAAGCAAAGCGACGATCACGGAAGCATGATAGCTGGAACTGACGATGAACTGTGAAGATCTATAACTGTTATGAGACATGGAAATAATACCGCTATTTGTATCACTTACTTTTTGAGCGGTACTCATAAGAAGCATGGCAGGCATGAGCTGCGTAGGGATACCATCGGTTACTGGTTCTTCATCAGGGACGGCGTTGACGTCGCGCAACTGCATTGGCCACGACAAATATAGGCTTTTGATCTCTTCATCGGCTTGTATGACTTTGCCGTATCTTTCGATAACATCACCTCCATAAGTTTCTGCGTTACTTGTCGTAGATATTCTATCCTGGTGTTTCCACATGAGAACGGCCACTATGGGAAGTCAGCCTGTGTCATGATCCACTTCGGAATGGCTGTCCCACATTGGTGAAGACAGTTTGTCCATGTATTACCAGTGCAAGCCTCAGCTGGTTGGACGGCGATTATACCATCCTTGATCATTCTCTCCACATTGTGGCAGTTGCCAGGCATTGGAGTATTGAACTGCGTAGGGTGGATCTGGCATGTATTCTGGAACGGAATCTGCAGCCAATCATAGCGTACGAGGAACCACCATACTCCCTTTCGTACCTCTCGATCAATCGTCTCTGCGGAGTTTCCGCTAGCGGCATGCTCAGGATGTTCCGGCCCCAGTCGGTGTAGATTTAGGCATTGAGCGATTCGGATACCGGTGGATACAAGGACACAAATTAGATCCGATTTGTCGAAATTATAAGCAACCTGAACCAACAAGCTGATTGTTTGGACCGAGGTCAACTTGTGCTTGTCCATGAACTCGGCCTGAGAAAGAAAGTCTATGCTCTTGTTGAATAAGAGACGAGAGGTTTTGGTATCAACTTGCATAAGAAACCCGTTAGAGACAATCACTTGGTGAAGTTATGGCTAACTGACCTTCTATTGGCGGCGACAGCGACGAGAGGAAGTCGCTGTCAAGATGGAACAATGTTTGCTAGTAATGTTAGCTTTCTGAGACAAGCAACATTTTCATATCTTACAGAAAGCACCGCATAGTAGAGGGCAATCCAGCTCTGGTCACATTCAAGCTTGAAGACATTTTGGTCAAATTCCTCAATGAACGTTGACATGTGGACCACGTTGTGCATCCAGGTCAAGTGCCTTTGATGAAGTACCAAAAGTGCACGAGCATCCTCAGCTGGGAGGAAGGTATCCCACTTTTGAGCTGGTTGATCTGCGGAGGAGGTGGCTGCATCTCGCCCAATAAACTGGTTCAGTATATTGCGACGGCCGTGTGTCAGAAACTCTAGCGCTGAAGCAGCTTCGTTTGTTAACCGTGTCTCCGAGGTCGAGATGGACGCTAAGAGTTGTTGGAGTATTTCATCATTGATCTGAGGCAGTGCATCGTTGGTGCTTGGCGCTGTTAAAGTTGCAGAGGCGGCCGTGGGCGTAACATGATTCACTGGGGTCTGCAAATTAGTTGTGCTGTTGTTGGTCTCAGGTGCTGGGACAGGGTCTTCTGGCAGTGTGGATGCCCTGGACCGAGCTGTCGAACGCCGTGTTACGACTGCTACTGGCTCCCGCCGACACTGGGCAGCCTTGTTTTGGCGAACGCATGCAGTGCAGGGAATAGTCTTGGAGCATCGGATCTTGCGGCGCGAGCAATTCGTGCACGCTAGAACTGACCTTTGACTACTCCTGACTGATCTCGGGTTTGGCATTTTACGATTCTCGGCCGTGCTTGTGGGAATACGGGTGAGATATTTTTAACACGGCCGAGATGATGAGATTGGTCGTGGATGAGGTTGTTTGAACGGCTAATCGACGGCTAATTTCAAAGCTCAGTAAAATCGGGTTTGAGCGTTAAGTTTTCGTTAACGCCAGTAAGCCAATCTCGGAGGAGGCGGACATTGCAAGGATTGCGGGTCCATGCCATCTCGGCCGACCTTCACTCAGCGTCACAACGGATTCAATACTGTCAATTATATAAATTCCCAAAAACCTCTACGGAATAAAAAATTTTACACAATCACAATTTCGCCTTTTCCGCTTCTATAGATCTACTGTTTCTGTCGCCCTTCCTTCTTTACACTAACTGCTGCTACCTACATCCACTCAACAGCAAACCGATTTGCGAGAACACGAGTCGCAATGACTCAAGGCAACATGTCTAGCTCAGCACCTCGTACTAAAGTATGCGTGTACTGTGGTGCTGGTGCCGGTGCAAGTTCAGCTCACATAGAGGCTGCTCAAACCCTTGCTCGAGTAATGGCGGCCAACAACATTGACCTTGGTATGTGGCAGTGTTTGTTCTCAATGAACGACCTACATCTTGATTCCCCAGCCATGATATTTACTAACATTGTCTAGTATACGGTGGTGGAACTGTCGGACTAATGGGCGAAATCGCAAAGACCTTGGTTTCAATCAACGGCCCTCAGTCCGTCCATGGCATCATTCCCGAAGCGCTTATCCAATATGAACGAGCTGGCTCCCGCGAGCAACACATTCCCAATGAAGCAATCTTTGGTCGCACAACTCTCGTGAAGGATATGCACACGCGAAAGAAGCTAATGGCAGAAGAGGTCTTCGCTGGAGGCCCAGGAAGTGGCTTCATCGGGCTGAGTGGTGGCTTTGGAACTATGGAGGAGATTTTTGAAACAACAACTTGGATCCAGCTTGGGATTCACAGCCGTGGCATTGTGCTGCTAAATGTTGAGGGCTATTGGGATGGCATCATCCGATGGCTGGATAAGGCTACTGAACAAGGATTTGTGAAGCCTGGGAACAAGGGTCTTTTAGCGGTCGCTGACAGCGCTGAAGGCGCTATTGACGCGTTGCGGGACTACAAGGTATCTAACTCTATCTACCAACTACAGTGGGGAACTCAATAGAACCCTGAAATATCATCTGCATAAACTATCAGAGTTGCACATCTCTCTTGCTTCGGAAAGTGGAAAAAGCCTTGGCTGATTAAAGTCATAAAAGCCTTGAAAAGTGCCTTCAGGGCGCTTTCAAGCTTCTTGCAGCCAATCGTTTTCTCTCATTTCGTGTATTACCCCACAAAAGCTGCAAAGTGTGTTAGCAAAGTAGCTAAGCCTCCAAGTCCATTTTCTCGCCCCCTTCTTTAAGTCCCAAGCCTTTCTACCTTCTTTTCTATCATGCTAAAGTTAAAATCTACTCTTTTGGTCCAAAATTCTATTTAGGAGCATGAGTGTTAACGAAAACTTCCCATACGAGCCACTTCCTGACTCAGGAGCCTTCCGCCTCCTGCAGCTCGAGCACGATACTAGCGGCGCGACCATCCGCGGCGCCCTCAAGTCTTTCTCTCGCGAGACGGCACCCTCATACCAAGCACTGAGCTACGTATGGGGGCCTCCTCCGAATATTGGAGGGAAGTCGATGCAATGTAACGGTCACAAGTTCTTTGTTACTGATAACCTCTATGCGGCTTTGGAGCGACTACAAGGGGAGACGCGTTGTCGCTATATATGGATTGACCAAGTCTGTATCAACCAGAATGACCTCCTAGAGAGAAGTCAGCAAGTCAGCGTCATGGGAGATATCTACAGCCATGCTGAAATTGTCAACGCATGGTTGGGTTCGGCCGACTCGGACGAAACCGCTCGTGTTGAGGATCTTATTTCCATCATAGCATCTGACCCTTGGATGCGTATGGAGAAAGCTATCGACCACTTTCCTGATGATGCGGACTTAAATCATGTCGGCCTACCATGCCAAAGCTCACCAGATTGGCAGTCTCTAATTGCGATGCTAAGTCTGCCTTACTTCTCAAGGGCCTGGATTGTACAGGAGATCAAGCTTTCCGAATCATGTCGTTTATTGTGGGGCAATGTTACAATCCCTGGGAGCAGTTTCAGACTTTTCTTGGAGTGTGCAATGAAGTCTAGGTTGTTCGAGCCAAAAGCCATACCTGACCTTGCACCCCCTTTGAAGAATGCTGCCATCCTCTTTCTATACTGGGACGAGAGAAGAGACTGGCTGGATTTAGTCACCAGGTACCTCAATCACGCGGCAACTGACCCCCGTGATAAGATTTTTGCGTTTATAGGCCTGGCAGACCAGCAAGGCTACGATGTTGTTGCCGACTACAACAAGACAGTGACGGAAGTTTATACAGAATTCGCCATCAAGGTCATGTCAGAGACAAGGAAACTTGATATTCTGAGTCAATCCACAGTTGACAAGTCAGGGATGGAGAATCGGCCACTCTGGGTGCCGAAATGGGGCCATTGCCCAACTCAGCCACTCTCCACGACTTATCCCGGATGCAAGGCTTCAAAAAGCGCCGTAATAGACATGCGCCATGTAAACGATCAACAGACATTATCCTTGCGAGGGATATATATTGACTCGGTTGTAATAACGATTGCCCCTTACCTTTTAAAAGTTGATGAGGGGATGAGCGCGCTCGACTCTTCTCTGAGTCTGGATGAGGTCCTCGGCGATTGGCTCCTGAGTGTGCTTAGAACTGCGGTTCAGAATGAAGGAGTGATGACTGAAAAGAACGGTTGTGATATGGTAGCGCCACTTATAAGCATTTTAACAGCAACTCCAGATCCGATGTGGTATGTCAAAGGCTTTAACGGCTTCCTATTAGACATATTACATCATTGGCTCTCACTCAACAAAACTGAAAAGGCTATAGAACTGCTCCAAATACTGCAGGCGGCACCAAGCTTTGGTCGCTATTCCACAGAAGAACAGCCAATCGAGCCAGAGGACGATGCCGAGGACCTTGAAGCAATCTTACGTCCAGTCTTTGACGATGATCAGGTCAAATCTGTATTGAGGATACTACAGTGTCTCAGCGTTTCAGCCTTTTCTGATACCGCTTCGTTTCCTGATACCTTTGAAACAGAGTTTGCGATATATACTCGGAAGCGATCATTCTTTATTACAGAGCAGGGTTATATTGGTATAGGCCCCCCTTCCATGAAACCAGGGGACCATGTTTGTGTTTTGTTCGGTGGGGATACTTCCTTCATCGTGCGCCCAATTGACGAGGTCGCGAATGACGATTATCTGTTCTTGGGTGAGGCATTTGTGCATGGGTTGATGAGTGGAGAGGCTATGGAAGATGAAGGCGGCATTGAGAAGTGGTTCAATTTGAAATGAGTTGGATACATACACGGTGTACTAGTTATTTAGCTTCGCCAAGAAATGAGTTCTATGAATATTCTATACCGTGAGTAGATCAATCTCTCACCATGACCATTCCGCCCTTCCAATCATGCAACCCTTCGACCTCAACCTTCATAGTCTCGACAAAGCCATACCTCGTATAAAACCTTTCCAAACCAGCCAAGCTGAGAAGCCAGACTGCCGAGTCTTCTTCGTCTACCTTTCGCAGTCCATCTTCCAACAACATCTTGCCAAGTCCCTCTCCTTGAAGGACTGGATCAACACCCAGTAAAGCCAAGTATTGGCCTTCTTTCTTCCGTGGTGTGTCGAGGACTATTTCCTCCACCGCAGTGCTTCCTTTCTCGACGGCAGCCCAATTGTTTTCAATGTAGCCATGAACTGGGAAGAGAAAGTCCTTGAGACTGATGAAAGCATTGACAATTGACCCTACCCAGAAAGCTGTTCACATTAGTAAGCCAATCAAGAATGCTTTCCAGGCATGACATACCGGGAGATAAAAGTTTTTGAAGGATTGATGTCGATGGGAAAGGCCGCTTCCACCATGAGAACCCGACAGGATGATCATGGCTGTCAACAACAACTGTGAGTGACCATCCCGGTGTCCAGTATCGACGCTGAAACCTCCTGACGCCCCATGTGTGAAAAGATAGAGGGTCTTGTCTTCGTGACGGGAATAGGAAGTCGATCAATGGTTCATTGCCAAACGACGCAGCGTAGATCCGTGTCGTAGCAGGAACATCGAAGAAGGTACCAGGCCGGATGCGGTATTTTGGACTGGGAGCCGGTGAGAGAGACATGATGGATCGGATGCAACTTCAAAGGCTTTAGGTGGGAGAAATAGTTGAAAGTTCCAGGTTGTTCTATGGCGCAATTGTACGAACAGTGCTTGGTACTGGGAATTTACTATCTAGATCTCTGCTTCCGAGGCCGGGGTGACTCAACTCTTCCCCGCTGACTTGAACTGCAGGGGTACAGAGAATGTAGTTTAGCTAGCCCCATACCCGATCCACCTGATCCAGAAATAGTGATGGCTATTGGCAAGTCTTCCGTCTTCTGAGGAAGCTGTTTCTCCCGTTGAGGGGTATGTCCGACTATAAATGAATAGTTGGGTTCCTAATGTCGACGTTCTAGTACCTTGCCGACTGATGCAGCGGTGAGCCGTGGCTTTATACAGGGCCTTTGAATTGAAGACCAATCCTTGTCAGTATAATTATTAGTTTAATTACATAAAATATCAAGACGACCGATAGATAAACAAGCTTTGCATAAAAAAAATCTTCTATCGAGTTCTTCTCCCTTTTCCTTCCCTTTGTGGCGATAATACGAGGTCAAAGGAGCACGATCCTTGAAGATAGTGAGTGATTGCGATAACTATCTGATGTTATCATCTTAGCGTTATGTTGCTCTCGTTCGAGAACCCGATGGGTGCTAATCGGACTCCACCAACAATGATTAAAGCCTTATAAAACCCGCATAACCAAATATTTCAACCTTCAAACTATATACAACCACCAATCATGTCTGCAACTACACACAACCTCGTTTTGCCTCGCCCAGGCGCACCCCCGTCTTCTCAACCGCCAGTTGCCGGGCCTTCGGAGTCAGCCTTTGTCGAAACCTTTGGAGCCTTGCTCCCAGCCGCCCAATTTCTGCAGACTCCTGTAGGCAAGGCTGCCTACTATGAAATCCTTCCGTTATCACAGAGCAGTGAAAGCGGTGCCATTGATCACGTGTTGTTAATTCATGGAGTTCAAACCCCCGCGATAGGCATGCTCCCGCTCGCTCGTGCCCTTCAGAAATCCTTTCCCTATGCGCAAATGGTTCTGGTCGATCTTTGGGGTCATGGGCTAAGCGACACGCCCATCGTTCCACATGAAGCCCCTCTATTTCACCAGTTGATCGATGATCTATTAGACCATCTGAAATGGTCTTCAGTACATCTTATCGGCTACTCCTTTGGAGGATGTACGACGGCTAGCTATGTTGCCTCAAGACCTGTTAGTAGCCTTTCACGGGTGAAGAGCTTTACTCTTGTCGCCCCGGCTGGTCTCTTGAAGTTCTCTGACTTCACCACTGAAGAGCAGGCCCATCTGCGCGGAGACGATGAAATCGCGGCTAAGAAGGGGATCATTGAGATTCTTGAAGGCGGTGAGCTTGTTGTACCAGTGGATTGGAAGGAGAGGGTCGGCAAGGGTGAAGTTGTCGCCGAAGCTGTCAAGGAATGGGAGATGCGTGAACACCCTGGACATACCGCATCTGTTGTGGCGATGTTTAGCTACGGTGGTGCTATAGGCTCACATGCTTCGTTTGCCAAAGCGGCGCAGACAGGAATCCCGTCTCTTGCGGTGCTGGGTGAACTAGATGGCTTGTGCAGCAAGGAGCAGCTCAATGAACAGGGATTTGAGAATGTCTTTGTTGTTCCAAAATCTGGACACGGAGTGGTGAGAGATAATGCGGAAGACGTTGCTTGCCTCATCGGCGACTTTTGGACTAAGGTCGAGAGCCAGGCTCATCAATGAGAAAAGCTGCATTAAGAAGTTTCATAGTCGATATAATTGTGGATGAATAAACAGTCCCAAGAGCACGGGATTTGAACAATGACAAGTGAGGCAATTAGTTGCCATAGCATACTCGCCAGCGGAACTCATTATGGCCAACAAGCAGCAATTGGTTATTGGACCCTTAGATCATACCCCTCATTTCTCTCTCATCCCTTGCGTCACCGATACTCAACAAATAAGCTTCCCCTCCATTAAGCTCCCTCGCGTCAAAGCGGGGTTTGCAGCCAGCAAATAATATTGCAACGGTATCGCATCATCGCATCATCTCAGTTACCTCAGCTGAGACAAATGCCGCAGCCTTTGATGCGTCAGCAGGAGTCTTTGATTTAAATATCCTGTTGAGCCCCTCAATCCCCCCTCTCAGTCTTTACCACTACAATCTTGCGCATTTCATTTCATTCAACATAACATATCAATCACAACCATCCATCGCCTACAATGGGACTTATCGAGATTCAGAAGAAAACGGAATTCGATGACCTTCTCAAATCTCATCAATTTGTCTTGGTCGACGCATCGGCCAGCTGGTGCGGACCTTGCAAAGCCATCAGCCCATTCTTCGAGAAACACGCCGCTGAGAACGACCATCTCTCCGACAAGGTTGCTTTTCTAAAGTTTGACACGGATGATGTCCCGGATCTTGCTCAGGAACTTGGCATCAGATCTATCCCCACCTTCTTTTTGTTTGAAGGGGGTGAACTGGTTGACTCACTGAGTGGTGCCAATCCTCCCCGCTTACAGCAGCTATGCCAGACGGCGGTTGCGAAGGCTCAGGGAAGCTAATGGGTCAGTCATGAATGTTGGGCCAGACTGGGCACTGCTGATTCTAATTAGAGAGTCATCACCCGAGCTTCTTGGGCACTTTGTGCAGAGGATGGGAAGTCTCTGGCGCCTTGGGCTTGATTTAATTCGGAAGCATGGAATAGTCAATAAGTGGGCTCATCATGGAGGCGCGATAGGAGCTTGAAGGAACCGCTGAAAAGGCTACATGGGCTTCATAACTTATATTCTATGCTTTATCTGATTGGACCAGAGCTCGCCTAGGTGCATTATGGCCTAACCGGTACGTGTGGTCCACGTGTGGTGCTCTGTGCCTTCAAAGGGGGCGCAGCACATTGGCTTCCGTCAGCGGCTGAGTGAGGTCTTTGAATGTTCAATAAACCCCGCCATCCGCTTCTTGAAGACCTCTAACCCTCTTCTTTCATAATCGAACCATCCGCTCTTGTCATTCTTGCACACTCAAGCAGACCATTCACAGCAACCTCCTTTGCCCAAAATGCTGTCGGCCTTGGATCCCACAGGCTGCGCTGAATTCGATGAACTGCTGCGAAACTGCAAGGTCCTCATCCTCCAAGCAGGGGCCACCTTGTCTGCCCTCTACAAGAAGCGCGGCCCTTTCGAGAAGCTATCGGATGAATAACACTATGAGCCCGAGATTTTTTTTAACCAAATGCGCCTCTGACGATACCCTCAAACCCAACGTGATCGTGTTTCTGCAACTCATTTCCATCGCACTCGTCAAAACAAATCACCTGCCCTTCAGCTTGCAGTTTTAATTGAGTGTGTAATTTAGCAAAACTACTTTTGACTGGAAATTCGGCGCGGAGGATTGTTCTCAACTACTGGAGACAATAATGAGAGCGAACTTGTGAAATTGAAAATAGTGCGGATTAAGTGATGAGTACGGAATGCTAGACGGAATTATTATTGGCTCCGTGTGAATCTTTCTGGATGCAGGAGTTTACGGTCGCACTGCTGCCTTCTTTAATGACTAGATAATCTCATGTTTATTACTGATAGCTCATACTTTTTGCTTGAGATCTTCGTGCTTGAAGATAATTAAAGCTTCTTTCTGCCGGCTCATCATGAAGCGATGTGATCCAAGGAAACTCCCCAATCGTGCATAGGGCATTGTCCCAAGTCAGTTTGATGTCAACCACAGCATCCCAGACTGAACATGATATGTAACTTGACGTGTCGATGGTGGATAGAAAGCCCATCAACATAAGCCAGATGGTTAGTCCCCTATATGTCTCGCCTTCCTTTTGCATGAACAGATAACTTGCCTCCAGCTGTGTTATGAAGACTGGAAGATGCGGTTTTCGAACGGGCACTTGGGAAAAGGTAGAGAGAAAAGCGAGCATGCCCAGCCGCAAAGATTCATCGACCCCAGATAAATGCATTTCCTCAAGATTGACCAACTGGACTTGAGTGGTGCTGATTTTTGCTTGAAATTTAGTCCAGCTCAAAGAATTCCTTGCGTTTAATAATGCACACTGGTTAGCCTGACGAGCCAGCTTCCGCAACGTTTGATAACAGCCCAACAAGGTTGAATCAGCCACCATAATTCCTGGAGCGCTCGGGAGTGACAGGTGAAGAGGCACAGACAGGTCGGAATAATCGTAAGGGAAAAGCAGTGATCGACCAGTCGCCAATGCCATTCTCAGATCGAACTGCTGTATCTTGAAAAGAAGCTTCGAGTCCTGAGGCGCGGGCTTTATATCGCGTAGTTCAAATAACCTCTTCAAACCATCTAGGTGTGTCCCTACTGCATCGAAGTCTCCAAAGGCTTCAGCAGCGAACAGAAGAATCAAGATAATAAGAGGAGTTGAATGAGATTGTTGCGTCGTGACATGATGGAGGCTGTTGTTAAGAGATGATAAGATGGCGCAGAGTAATTTTTGCGATTTATTAGACAGCCTCTCTCCAGAACAGAGATCCTCAACAGCATTAGTGGCCAAGAATATCGAGTCTAGTAAAGTTGGGTTTGCGCTGAGAAGTTTCAAGTTATCGGTCATTCTGTTTCCATATATCTCCGGGATCTCGAGATATTTTTCAAGGGGATATGAGGCGTCGATGAGATTGTTATATCTCATGACTACCTTTCTGCATTAGTGGCCGATCTGTTCATGAAATGTCGTGTTGGACCATACCCGATTTTAATGCAGAATACGATAGTCCTGGGCCAAGATCATAACTCCGCAGGTGCACAGGTTTGACAAGGGGTCCGCAGGTGTTGATGTCTGGAGAAGGTGAAGAAACAGGACTTTTAATGACTAGCTCTTCATAGTCTCGAGCCGCGCCGGCTGCTTTCTGAGCTTTACGAGCATTCCTTTTGGAACGCCGTGAATCTTTGCGCACATTGACGCCCTGCATGCACCGACTCCGGATCGAGGCTCGGCTGCCAGGTTCCATGGGCCGCCCATTGCCATCGACTGCCAGAAATGTAAACGAAGTGTCGGTCATTATAGTGATGAATGAACGATATGGTGACGACCACAAAAGGACATCAATCTGGACAAATTTCGCATCTAACAAGTCATTGTTCCTTCGCGTAACGGACCCTAACTCGCATTATTCAGCAGATTACCTTGACCAGATTGATATCCTAATTGAGTTAAGCGCCAGAGTCGGGGTAATCTATCCTCCGACTCAATGCAGATCATTCTTCAGTCCTTCCGATCCGCTGGACTAACCGCCTTTGGAGAGCAATCTGGTCCCGGAGTCATCTAGATCCGAAAAACTAGGGCCTCTTACGAGGCGAAAAACTAGAGCTGTCCACGAGGCAGTGCCGGGTTAGAAACGGCCAAAGAAGAAAGTTTAATTGCTAGAGATCCAGAGTAAGATCGACTTTATTTCGGCAGATGGACCAGATCATAGCCCAAATTGGGACATGACGCGTAGCGATCATTGGAACAAGAAATATGGTATTCAACGGCTGTAGAGGGTTTGAAAAAGTTTATATAAGTCTGCTTCCTCAAGTAAAAGAACCGGATATACATTCAAACAACATCATTTCATTTTTTTCAACTCCTAATTAGTTCTCACAATTCACAATGACCACCAAAACATCAAAATTCGCCAGTGCTTCCTCCCAGCTCCCTGCCCTTACCCTAGGTCCAGGCCAGCTCTTTATCCAATCCCAACTATGCACCAAACCACAATATCCCCCTGCAGATCTGGACCTGTCAGGACAAACTGCCATAGTCACCGGTGCAAACAGTGGCATTGGATTCGCATGCGCCAAACTTCTGCTGCAGCACAAATTGAGCCACTTGATCATTACTGTTCGCTCTAAAGTCAAGGGAGATGTTGCAGCCAAGGAACTTTATGATGCCGCTGCTAGCGAAGACTCTCAGATATATGTCTGGGAACTTGACATGGGGAGCTACAGCTCCATTGCAGACTTTGCAAAGCGCTGCGGGAGTCTGCATCAGATTGACTTTGTCATCCTGAATGCTGGTATGGGCCGTACAACCTTTCATATCAACAAGGAGACTGGTCATGAAGAGACCATGCAAGTCAACTTTCTATCAACTATGTACTTGTCTGTACTTCTTTTGCCTGTCCTGAAAAACAAGGCTGCATCACAAAAGCCTGGCCGTCTTACTATCGTCAACTCTGGAACCGCCATGCACTGCGAGTTGCCAGAGGCTAAAGAGAAGCACATCATCTCAGCATTTGACTCTGAGTTTAATTTTGATGGCTTGGCCAATTACGGAAAGTCGAAGCTTCTCGGTCAGCTTTTCATCGACAAGCTAGCTCGGCATATTGATTCGAACGATGTCGTCATCAACTGTCTTAATCCAGGTTTGACCAAAGCAACGGGTCTGATGGACAAAAGCACGGGGCTGCAAAAGGTTGTTCTGTCTTGGGTAGCCAGGATAGTCGGGTTTTCACCAGAACGAGCTGCTGCGACCTATGTTGACGCTGCTGTTATCAAGGGAAAAGAAACCCATGGATCCTATATCATGAACTGGGAAATCAGTCCGTAGGTCAACCTGCCTATATGAGCTGTCACATATGCTAACACAATGACAGTTTTGGTGCCTATTACTACTCAGAAGGTCGTCAAGAGCTTCAGGATAGAATTTGGAACGAGGTTATGGATGAGTTCGCCTTCGCAAATATGCAAGGAATGATTGAGTCAATGGAGAGGTAGATGGAATAAGGCTGAGAATTTTGAAGAAGACGCAAGGAAAGGCAGTTATGGAAAGAATGTAACCTTGGTAGCATATGGCTGACGCCAGCACAATACGATAATGCACAGCGGAGTTAAGAAGCGCCTTAAAATTACGGAACCTTTGTCCAGAAATTGGATTCGGATTCGCTGCTATCTTCCAGCTCGGTTTAGGGTAATGGCGATTGGATGTTTAGCGAATAAGCACTAATCCTAACAGAGCGTTCATGACCGGCCTCAGCATGAGATATCATTACTCACCTTATCCCCGAACACTCTGCATATCAGCCAGAGCCTACATATACCCCAAACTCTCCGTCCACGCCATCCATACTTTAATTGAGGCATATACTTCTTGATTACATTAAGCCATGAACAAGATTATACAAGGATCGAACGCTTTGGTCGTGGGTGGCACCAGTGGAATCGGCTATGCTATAGCCAGCCGCCTAGCCACTTCACCAAACTACAATTTCTCAGCAATCACCATTGTTGGCCGGACAAAACCACAGATCATGCCGCCGGGAAATGTGACCTTTCGCTCTGTTGATGCAACATCAATGCAAGCGCTGAGAGACTTCGCTTATGAATACCGGAACAACAGCGACAACAGCCCACTTGATCTTCTTGTCATGACCCAAGGCATCATGTCCTTCGCTGGACGGACAGAAACATCTGAGGGCATTGATCGAAAGATGGCGCTGCACTATTACGGGCGTCAACTATTGATTCGAGAATTGAGTCCCATTATGAGTCAGAATGCAAAGGTTCTTCTTGTCTTGGATGGACTGAATGCTAGCCCGGACAAGCTGAACTGGGATGATCTCGACCTCAAGAACAACTTCAGTCTCTCCAACGCCGCAAATCACTGTATCTGCATGAACGACGCCATGGTCCAGCACAACGCCCACCAAAGGGATGGCAGCAAACGATTTTTCGTGCATGCGTACCCAGGCGCCGTCAATACGGCAACGCCCAAGAACTCAGCGTGGTATTTCCGAGCCGCATCAAAGGTCCTCTCAAGAGTTATGGGAACGCAACCAGATGAATGTGCGGCGAGACAGCTCGATGGTCTGTATAAAGCCGCTGATGAGTTGGAAGCGAAAGATGTTTTTTGGGCATGTTTGGATAATCATGGGAAGGTAGTTGAGGGCAAGAAAGAGTGGAGTGAGGATGAGAGGAAGAAGATTGCTGATCATACTTGGACAATTGTGGACCGGAGATGAGTATGATGGTTGGCTAGTTGCCACATGTATCTGTGGGGTTTATATAGAATGGTATAATAATATTGGCCTGGGAGGATTGCCTCTTCCTTTATTACAGTTTGTGCCAGAACTCTTCTCTCAAGCCCCTCTCTCTCGAAGAATCTTTTGCACAGCTTCTCTCTCATTTTCAATCGCATAGTCCAAAGGTGTCTTCCCCGACAGTGTAGCGGCCTTCAAATCCGGCCCGGCGTCGATCAGAATTCTTGCCTTCTCTTCCGAGCCATCTTCACCTCTATAAAAAGCTCCAGCTACAAGGTGCAGAGCTGTTTCGCCTTCATTGTTTGTTGCTCTGAGGTCAGCACCTCTTTCAACCAAAATTCTTAAAGCCTCAATACCCCCATATGATGCCGCAATATGAAGAGCTGTTTCTTCTTCATCATTCTTTGCTTCAATGTTGACCCCCCTGTCAAGGAACACTTGTATCCATTCAGGAGCGCTTTGCGCAGCGAGATGCAGAAGCGTATTCTCGCCTTCACCTTCAGTATGAAGGTTTGCTGCATGTTTAATCAGCAGCTCGACGCAAGCGGTGCTATCGCCGAGGGCATGATGCAATACTGGGTTTTCATTATTATTGCGGGCGTCCGGATCTGCGCCGGCATCCAGAAGTAGTTCGCATATATCGACAAAACCACGAGCTGCAGCGATGTGCAATGGTGTGTTTCCGTATGCATCTTCCGCTAAAACGTCTGATCGTTCAACGAGAAGCTTTGCCACCTCCGTGTTGCCAAATAGGGACACAACGTGTAGAGGCGTTTCTTCATCGCAGTTTCGAGCTTCGGTGTTGGCGTAGGCCTCCAGAAGCAATCGAGTAACTTCAGGAGGGGCGCAGGCGGCTGCATTGTGCAAAGGTGTGACGCCATCGTAGGTTGCAGGTGAAGCATGGGCTCCAGCTTTGAGCAGTAACTCGACAGCTTCCGCGTCGCCATTCTGAACTGCGTAGTGAAGAGGTTTGAAGTCCCGACTTCCTTGTGTCGCTGAATGATCTGCGCCACCTCGCAGAAGCTCTTCCAGCCGTTGGTTGTTTTGATGAAAAGCTGCTTGGTGTAGAGTTGCGATTTCTGTCTCCGGCTCGCCAATGGCGTGGCAAGGACAAGTTGGATTGACGCCCTCAGGCACAGGTACGTGGCTTCCGTCATCAGACATAGTTGCACATAGAATTGAATATGTAGAATAAATTGAAAATGTTTCCTCGGGAGGACCCGATAGTGTTTAATATACGATGATCGTCGGCCAGGATTATGCAGGCAGCAAGCTGGCCATTGCCAATTGAGGATGGAGCCAGCTGGAAGCTAGCCTTAACATGGAAGGTATGAAGGTTGTTGTAAAACTCAGCATGAATTCCACTTATTTGAGTTTGATAGAGGTAATGTTCATGTATCATTGTCCAACTGAGTGTAGTGGTGGGCTAGGCAACGTGATAGAAGAGCACAGTTCGTGTATCATTGTAATTGGCTAGAGGCTAGGGATGGTACTAAAACTCAAAGCATCAGCCAAGCACAAAACGAATTAGCCCCGAACAGCTGGGGTTTTTCGTACTTAGTTAAACAATGTGGTAATTGTTCTGTTCGGGATTGTTTTTACTTTTTATCCTGTCATTCTCCAAATGAGATTGGGCCGGGATTACATTTCAGAATGGCCTATATTAATAGGGCTTTTGTGTTTGCATGTGTGACAACTTCAAAGCAAGTCGCGTACCTATATAAGGATATTCTTTCTAGCAGCAAGAACACGCAGAGGCCTTTGCCTTGCCTAGGGTAATTACAACCTCTCATTGGCCCAATTAAGTAAAAGTTGGGTCATGAATCACGCTCAAATTTATTCAATAGGTTTGACTGGAGGTTTTGATTGGCTTGATTGGCTTGATTGAGTCAAAGTTAGGTTATGAATCATGCTCGAAATTTATTTAATTATTACAATTACAACCTCCTATTGGCCCGATTGAATAAAAGTTGGGTCGTGATTAATGCTTAGAATAATAAGGATAATTATGTTCTTTGTTATGTTGCCTAACCCACTGCTACTAAACCCAGAACAATAAGGATAGAACCTAACCTTGGACTTTCCTCAATGAGGCTGCATGGGATCCTTCAATCTTCATCCTCTTTCCCTCAAACATGCCATCGTCATCATCCTATCCACCCATCATATAGCATCATGGAGCACCTCACCGAGTACGAGGACTGTTGATGAATCCCTGGCTTGAAGAAACCCAACCTACCTGTGGTGTACACCAACCGCGTGAAGATATCTCAGACAATAACGGTGTCAACGACGACAGTACGGATAACAATTCGAAAGAAAACGATGCAGTCGCAGACATTGTCCAGCTGAGCGGCCCAGATGCGACGGCAATACTTCAACAACTCCCTAATGAACTCATCGTCGACATCGCCACACGTCTTGATTCTCTTGACCGGGCTTGTTTTGCATTCACGAACCGATGGGCCTACGAAAGAATGAGCAATGCTTTGAAGCTCAACCAAATGTCTCGCCGGGATCTACTCCTACGCCTGGAGAGAAATGGCATGTGGCTATCCGAAATATTCTGTGATCTGTGCCTTAAATTCCACAAACTTCGCACTATTCCAAAAGGGCACGGGGAAGAGATCAATCGAGCATGTATCAACCCGACGGATCCGAAACTTGCAAGAGAGTTCATGCCACTGCATTTACCTAAAGGCGTGCACTATGAGCTTGTGGCTGCCATTTCGCGATCGAACAGATTCAGTAAGGACTCACCACCCTACCCACCCAGCGATCTTGACGGTTTTTGGGACTGGCATAAAAGGAACGGAGAGTATTTTGGGTACACTGAACGCACCAGGCATATCTCGTCACAACACGTTATTTTAAAGACAGAGATCGTCTTCTTTCCTGGGCAATCTTTCAGCCAAGGCCCGGTACAGGCGCTCCAATGGGCAACGACGAGGTTAAAGAAGGTAAAGGAAGGGGATCCGCCCCATCAGAATATATGTGCGCATGAAGGCCATTGGACCCGGCTATGTCCTTTCATATTCGACGCGACAGCAACGAACTCCACGACAGAATATCAGCGCCTATCTCGAGGTGGTTTCCAAGATTTTGATCTTCCCGAACAAAAGTTTAGCGAGTGTATTTGGATGCACAGAGACGACTGTTGGCGCTTCTGTGAAGCAAGGTCGAGACTAGACAGTGCTCTTGAGGGACGTGTCTTCTCTTGCCTGGATTGCATGACCGACCATGCAGTCAATGTCATACGGCCAGATGCTTCGTTTTCTCGTGTAAACTTTGTCGTTTTGACTTGTTGGAAAAACCTTGGCCTTTGCAAGAGTCGACAAGATCCACTTTGGCGACAGTATGTCAAGACTAGAGGGACTTCAGTAGGACAAAGACACGCTGGCGATGCTCCCGTGGCAATGGAAGTGGATTCGTTGAAAATACAGCATCGGGGGTCTGAACACATATACTTCCCATCGATCAGTGAGCGAAAGCTCCGAGAATTCTTTTTTTCTAAAGATCGTGATGCTCGGGATGTAGAAGCGGTCATACCCAAATAAAGAGGGTTGAAGGTATGAAATGTAACCTGCTGCTAGGATCTGCGGAGGACCTGGCTAAATAAGGAGATAACCCCGTGCGGGGATTATCTTGGCATGTGGAAGTGGCTTGCTTAAATATTTCATAGCCTGCGTCAATACATGCTCTATTCTATAAGCTTCAGGCAACTATTGATGGCTAGTCACTATGGCGATTACCTCAACCTCACTCCTGGTCCTAGGCATTATCACCATCACGACGTTACTGTATTTTTCAACACCACCTAACAAAGGCAGGAAGAAGCTCCTCAAACTGCCCATCATTGGTGACCTCCACAGCTCACCGATTGAGAAGCCGTTACTGCGATGGGATGCCTGGGCCAAGCAAAAGGGCGCGATCGCGACGACGAAGCTATTCGGTATCGTGCCCGTTGTCGTTATCAACACAGCCGAGGCTGCGACAGAGCTGCTAGGCAAGCGGGGTACTTGGTATAGCAATCGCCCAAGGTCCGTGAGCTTGGAGATGATTACAGACGCTGGGCCAGGAGAGTCACGGTTCACGCTGATGCATGACATGGATGCGCATTTGAAGCTTCATCTTCGCATCTTGTCCCCGTCGCTCGGTGGAGTCGCTGCTCCGCGCTATCAGCCCGTCATGGAACTCGAAGCCACGCAGCTCGTCAAGGACCTTCTCGAATTATGCCACCACAGATCATCAGTCGTGGACAGTGCCGACGTCTACCCTCTCCTCGAACGCACGCAAGCTAGTACCATTCTTGCATTGCACTACGGCTTCCGGGTTCCCACCGTCGATGAGCCGCTTTATCACAGGGTCATCAAGACGCAGGGCAAGGTCATCTCCTATGCCGCAAACCCTGGTCTACCTGATCTCTTCCCGTTCCTTCGCAATCTCCCCACAGCAATTTCACCATGGCACAGGGCTGCAGACAAACTCTTCAACGAGCAGAAAGACCTCAACCTGCACTTATTAAACATAGGTGATGAGAGTCCTGGCTGGAACGCGACAAAACAAGCACGCTCCATTGCAGCCAAATACGCCAAGGAGCCGATTCCCGACATTGACCTCGCTTTCACGCTCGCAACAAGCGTTCAAGGCGGTATAGAGACTAGTACTCGTGCACTGCTCTGGCTGTTCATCGCTGCGACGACGGCGAACAAGGACTTTATGAAGCGAGCACATGCTGTACTGGATGCTGTAGTTGGACGGGATCGACTTCCCAGCTTCTCGGACAGATCCTCACTAAGTTACATTGACGCCATTGTATCTGAGCTCTTGCGTTGGCGACCTATTGCTCCCGGAGGTGTTCCTCGTCGCGCGGACAAACATGACGACTTTAAAGGCATCAGAATCGTTAAGAATGCAATGGTCGTTTCTAATTCGTGGTCCATCGGTCGCGATGAAGCTGTGTTTGACCCCTCACTAGGCGATCTCGATCAATTTGTTCCCGAGCGATGGCTAGACGGTGGAAGCATGGACACAGACATCACAAATCAAGGCGAGCTGAAGACCTCCCTCCCACTGCCAGTATTTGGCCAAGGTCGGCGAAGCTGTCTTGGAAAACGCGTTGCCCTTGATGCAACATTTGCCAACGTTGCGGCCATGATCTGGGCATTTGATTTTGAGCCTGCCGAAGAGGTAGATACAATGGACATGGTGGTCGTTTGGCTTATGACAGAGCCCAAGCCGTTCAGGTTCAAGTTGAAGCCGAGGGGTCCATGGGTATCTCAGGTGATCGGGCGTGAATGGAAGAATGCTGATAGGAATCTGGGAAACATTATGGGCAAGCCGAGTGATATCGAGGGCTGAATATAATACCGAAATTTCTAGGGCTATTGGCAAGGAAGATCGCTGTCAGATGCTACATGTAGAGAAAAGCTCAGAACTGAGGCCGATGGCGAAAGGCCAGTCTAGCATGAGGAGAATTCAATAGAAGTCTTTAAACACGGTATAACCTTTGACAAGAAGTACCTTCTTCCCTAGGTAAGTGAGCATTTGCGGTCAGCACTACAGGTATCCCAAGTCTTTGAACGCCCTCTTCAATATCTCGCGAATCACATTCTCCTTCCGCCTGTTATAATCCATGACGTCCTCTCCTTTCTCAAGACTAGCCTTGGAAGACTCCCTTTTAATATCTTCGTACAGCTTTCGATCATGTTCATTACGTATCAGCCAATCCCTAAAGATCTTGTGTCGCACTACCTCTGGCGAGCCGGGCCCCCAGACATGCAAATTCGTTGGCACCGGCTCATAATCGCAAAAGAGGCGATGTCCATGCCAATGGGGCTCTCGAAGAAGGAAATGGAAGCCCGCGTTCTCCAGCTGTGCTACATATGCCTCTTCATCGTCGATATCTCGGACTGTCAAGTCAATGTCGATGACGGCTTTGGCCGGAAGACCTGGAACACTGGTTGAGCCGACATGGCTGATTAAGACAGCTGTATCGCCGAGGGCAGACTCGATGCGGGCTTTGGCGCGGGCGAAGTGATCAGGCCATGTTGGATCTGGCTCAACAATGGCAATTGTGTGTTTGACTTTACGATGAGCCACTCGTTCAACAAGCTCTGGTTGGAAGTCGAAGTCTTTCAGTAGTTCTTCAATTGATGGCGTCATAGTTTGATCGTTCTGCGAAGACATTGAGAATAGAATGAGATAAGAGATCTCTTTGAAACGTAAAGAAAGAATGGGAAGAGGGAAATTTTCAATGGCGGTATGGAAGAGATTCAGGTAAACTCTGGAGGTATATGTCTAAGACGTCTCGTTGATAAAGTTGCATTGGGTTGATCTTAGCTGATGCCCCGCATTAGGCAGCTCAGCCGGAGATGACTCACTCGCCGACATTTGTGATTATCTAATATTTCCTGAGACCCCGTTGCACAATATTATCCCAGGTACTTCCATATTGACAGACAATTGTGAACGGAATGCCTCTCCCAAGACTCTAAACATCTTCAGGATGAGAAAATGGCCCGAACATTACGCGAGGCAGGGGCTGTAGTAATGAATTACCAACATAGACCTCAGCCGTGCCGGACGATCCGATGGTCGAACGGCATTGCGCGGCGACTAGGATCACAAGAGCATAGAGCTATTGTAGGGCAGAGAACTATGTCCGCCATTGATGTGTGTAGGGGTATGTTGGGATAGCAAAATAGGAAGCTCGTAGATCAACTTGACTATCAGTGGGATACAAGGAGCTTTAACTTTAATAGATTAGGCACCTCCTTAATGACGTGAGAGTCCAAAAAAGTGGCTATACCCTGCTATCCCAGTCAACCCGTGCATGCACGTGGGGTCCGACTTGGCTCATCCATGTCTCGGATCCGGACTCGAGATTAGGGTTTTTAATCCGACTAGGTTGTCAAACAGGAACTGGGACCGAGGTCGTACAAACAAGGTTAGTAGTTACGCGAATCGCCCAAAACGAAAACCGGTAAGTTTGCAGCTAGGATTGATGATTTCCAAACTCAGGACATAGTTTTAAGGGTCGTACGATGTTGAAACATCACAGGTGGGAAGGGCTTGTAATCATGGATCAAGATGTAGGATTCACAACTGACGGGTGCGATTGCCCTTGCTTATATGCGTTTTAAGCAGGAGGTTTCAGCCTATGGTTTGCCAAGACATCTTGATCTTCAAGTTGGCAGTTGGATATTGACAGGTGGAATTGGTGCAATGGCAAGATAACACGTATAAGTAATCCAAAAAGTGCGAAAAACATGATTATAGATGTTAGTATAGAGGTTTCGCTTCTGAAACTTGTGGTGGTGTTTAATCTATTGCCCGATTCAATCTTGACCAACTGGTCGCCACGTGCTGTCCAAGCTTTCCGATTTATCGGCCCCGGGCCACTCGGAGACCCGTCGATGAATATTCAAGATACCGAAGATCCGGATTTTCATCTTGGTTCTCCAGCTGCACGTGCCAGAACCTCGAATTCTCCATCATCTTTTGTAGGTTGTTATATCCGCGGTTGCAGAGCATAGCGCAATAATTAACTTTACCTACCCAGGCATCATGCCATCTCAGCTCTCGCGGAGCCTCTAAGCGGTCCGACCCTTCATTTTCTTGAACGCGTAGTGGTCAAACCCCCACTAGTCTCAACTCTAACAGGGGCTGTCATGCTCACGAGCAGGTTTACCACCCTGGCGCACTATCATTTACTTGACGAAGAATGTTTTATTTCCTTTTAGCTTCGTTTCCACCTATCACGTTGGTTTATTTGTGGATTACAATACCACGTTGTAAATAAATCGCTCTAAAAGCAAGTTGCACATCAAAATGTTACGATGTATCAGCGGATCTACCCTTTCGAAGTCTGAAACACGAAGGCAACTTCGGATTCATGGCCCTTGTCATATCACGCCTTAGATTTCTTTAAAAATTGACCCGTTTGTCTTTTTAACTCTTTGTTGGCACCGTTTACGCACCAGAGACATTTTGGTCTATCTCTTCGAGAGATTAGACGTGGAATACTACACAGTTACGACCAGTCCTGCAAAATGTCACAAGACATAGGCGTTATGTCCCCACCAAAAGGTGTCGACCCTGACTTTGACGGCATGAGCGACCTTCAAGAAACAGTCATTATTGTATTTTCGGTTACATTTTTTGTCGCCACCCTCTTTTGCGCCTTGCGACTTTATTGCGCTGCTATTATTACCCGCAGGTTTGATTGGGACATCCGTAAGTTACATCTGATTCTGAAAATATAATTGGATTATTGACACAAAGTGGGCAGCGCTTATCATTCTCGCCTGGGCTGGATCGCTGTCATTCTTTATAGTTGTTATTCTTGGTATTATATAAACTCGTCCATCGCGATCATGGCTGATTAACATTGCAGCAATTCCATATGGCTTCGGAAAACATATATGGAATGTCAGGCTTAAGAACATGTTAACGTATATGGACGTACGTTCTCTTCTCTCGTTCAATCATTGCTTCTTGATAGCTAATTCTCACTTTAATAGTTCGTTCTTGCACTTTGCCTCACCTACCTATGGCCTCCCGTCTTCGCCAAACTGGCTATCTTGGCTCTCTACTACCGCTTAATACCTAACAAGCGGTTCCACTACACGATTTACGCCTTCGTCGCCGCTCTGCTTATCTCTACGATTCTCTTCACCGTACTCATAACAGTCCCTTGCAAGCCCGTTTATGGTTTAAATGGAACTTGCGACGTCAAGCTTATGACCGCTCAGGGTGTTCTCAACATCGCAAGCGATGTGATACTGATAGTCCTGCCAATACCTATTATCTATAAGTTGAAATTGCCTTTGAAGCAAAGAATAACCGCAATTCTGCTTCTTACACTTGGTTCGGGGTTAGTATTATGTATATGAGACATATTTAACGAGGCTAACTGACACTCTCAGGGTGATTATTGTCTCGTGTATTCGCTTCGGTTATGTTCAAGTCATGCAAGAAAACCCCGATAACACATGGATTCAGGCATATGCAGCTCTCTGGAGCTGTATCGAAATGAATGTCGCAATCATATGCAACTGTCTAGCCCACCTGGCACCCTTCGTTCGACGACATTTGCCGCTCCTCAAGAAATTTGTTGCACGGGGAACGCCTAATGACAAGGGCGACTCGGTTGAGCCAGGACGTGGTGCAAGTCACAAACAGTGGGGTAGAGACCAAACAAGCTATGGCTATCGGCTTCACAGCATTGATCGACAACAGGCAACTCCCGCTGAGTTGGAAAGTGGCATTGTTGTCGTGGAAGAGTTTTCGGTTGATTTTACGTTAGGGAAAAAGGCTCGTCCTGCTTCAAGTACTGAAATTTAGGCTGGCAAGATCTCACACATGGGTGTTGTCCGGGAGGGATTCTTTGTTCTAACTATTGAGTTAAACAATCTCAGTTGAAATAATAGAAGCAGCGACTCATATTTCCAGAATAAATACTCCTCTTTCGAGTTTATTCATAATTTTCCTGTGACGTGTTATCTCGGTAAATGTCCCAGTAGGTAGGATATCATGTTCTTCAAAAATGATGACAAATAAAAAGATCTCCCAATGTAGATCCTAGATGTAAGCTATACGTAGTATCTATAGCCAGGCCTACCCTCTAGATGTTCGGCCCCCAACATATCAAAGTCCTGCAAAAGAGACCTGGAGATCAGGCGCGCCAAACCCATGCAAATTATACCCAATTAGGATCTATGTGGCAAGTTGGTGAGTATGATTGGCTCGTCGGTCCAAAGTCTTGGCTGATTAGCGTAGCCTCATGCTGACTGCAGCCACAGCCTGATTTTCTTCTCCTAGAGCCTCAGAACTCCGCACTTGCGACTCATTTCATTTTCAACCTATTCAAGAAAGCTGGATACGCCAAAATAGCTAGCCCGCGATGGCAGAAGCCATTGGTTTAGCTGCGAGCATAGCCGGGCTTGTTCAGCTCACCGGCGCAGTGTTCAAATTAACGACCAAATTCTGCAGAGAAGCCAAAGATGCACCATCCAAAGCCCAAGAGCTCGCCACCCAGGCCAGAGACCTTGCGGGAATTTTTGAGAATCTCAGACTTCTCGCTTCGTCCTTGGAAACGAGAAATTCAGATTCATCGCTCAAGACGGAGCATATTGACTCCTGTCAAAGCACTCTAGATGAAATTAATAAAAGACTAGACAAAGCGCAAGCGGATTTTGACAGCGGCAAGCCGGGGAAGCGATTTTCTCGTCGCTTAAAATGGCCATTTTCGCTATCCGAAACGAAAGATCTGGTCGCAGACCTCTCCAGTCATCGTGCAAATCTCACATTGGCTCTTTCAGCTGACAGCATGGATTCGCTACTGAAAAGCCTTGCAAAGCAGGACGAGATTCATAACCTGATTGAAAGGAAGCTCAGTTTTGATACTAGAGTGGAACTCAACAAGAGACGTAAGGAGGTGATGAACTTCTTTCTACGTGTCAAACCTCAGGATTACCTCGATGTCAGCCGTGAGCTACGACACGAGGCAACAGGCTCATGGCTCACAAACGACAACTCTACCTTTGAAAGATGGAAGAATGGCTCAAACTCAAAGCTTTGGCTGAGTGGGATTCCTGGTACGTGTCGTCCCCGAATCCAATCTTGCTCCTTTGCTTATGATAGTCGCAGGAAGTGGGAAAACAGTCCTCTGTGGACTCGTCATTGAGACTGTTCTCCAAGAGAGTGATAGTGAAACAGCCGTTTGCTATGCCTTCTGCGATTACAAAAACCCTGACTCGTTTTCACCTGAGAATATCATCGCTGCGCTCGCAGTGCAACTTGGTCTCCAAAGAGAGGAAGCCTTTGATGAACTGGAAGCATACTTCGACATGCTTCATCCCGAAGATAAGCTCCCGACACAGCCACGGCTAGATGACCTTCTAGATCTTGTTGGATGCATGGCTCAAGAGTATGAGAAGGTCTTTCTAGTTGTCGATGGCTTGGATGAATGCGGAGATGAAATCTCAGAGATGACGCAGGCATTGAAATCTATCGTCATCAATTCTGACACTGTCAGTGCCGCGTTCTTCAGTCGCAAAGAAGAAGACATTCGAGAGCAGCTCGAAGAGGACTTTGACCACATTGAAGTTTCTGCTCATATCAAGGATCTGGAGGATTATACGCTGGCAGAAGTCAGCAAACGGAAGGTCCTAAAAAGGATTGAGGAGTCCAATCCGGAACTGTATAAAGACATCCTTCACACTCTCGTCCAAGGGGCTCAGGGGATGTGAGCAATCCCCTCGGTTCTATAACTGACATTTTACTTACAATTCTCCAACAGGTTTCGCTGGGTTGCTTGTCAGATTGATCATATCTGTAACCTGCCAAATAACCGAGCCCGAAGAAAAGCTCTTCGAGAGCTGCCGCCGACCCTCAATGAGACTTATGATCGTGTTCTACAAAGGGTCATGCAGTACCCCCCAGAGACGCAGGCTTGCGTTCGACGAGTTCTCCAGTGGACTGCTCTTGGACAGCCGAAGATGGAGATCACTGCCTTGTGTGAAGCAGTCTCCCTCCAGGAGGACACTGATGACTTGGAACAAGACGATGCTATTGATCCTGGTGTCATATCCCGTCACTGTGGCTGTTTTCTTCGCCAATCTTTGGATGGGAAATATTTCGAGTTTGCCCACTTTACTGTTTTGGAATACCTGCAACAAACCCAGGTCGGAGACTTTCGCTACTCTGAAGACGAAGCCTACCGGTCATTCGCGTCAACAGCTATCAGATTCCTACTGCTTCCTTGTTTCGATAGAGCACCAACTATCTTCCAAATTACCGAAAATGCCCACGAAGATGAGAAAAACCGGAGACATCCATTCTATCGAATAGCATCTCAGGTACCTCTTGGGATGCGAAGGAGCTTTTGCGACTATCCGACACGTTCAAAGATCCTTGAACAACAGCCTGTATTAAGCCTTCTTGAGCGGCTTTTTGACATTCAAAAGAGCAGCCACTATAAAGCATGGGTTTATACCCTTATGACACCTAGATACCATTTTGCTGTTGTCCAGGAACTTACTGCGTCTCCGCTAAACATTGCTGCATTTCTCATCAGCCCCAAGCTTTGCAGCTTTGCTCTTACGAAAGGCGCTGATGGCAACCATATAAGCAATGGATTGACTCCCCTCCTTATGACACTTGACCACATTCAAGATGAAGTTCGGATCAATGATGAGTCTAACATTGTATGGACTGAGCGTCAGATTCAAACTATGCAAGTCCTCTTGGAGCATGGAGCTGATGTGACTCTCATGGATCGCGGCAGAAGCAGCCTTGCCTGTGCTTTTGACGTCTTGGGTAGCCACGTACTGATTCACTTCGTTCGTCCTTACTCAGTGATGCCAGACGACGCGGTTGAAGCATTCTCAAGTGTCGACTGGCTTGCGGATCATGATAGCATGCTACTACAGGCAATCGTAGATATTTCTACTGGAGACAATGCTTGCCCTCAGTGGAAGCCATTTGCAGCCCTAGCATTATCCTACACACGAAAAGGAGATTCTGCCCTGCCGGACCAGTCTGTCAACTCGCTCGCCAATGCATACAGCGATGAAGACTATACGCGAGCACTTGACATTGCTGTAAGCGTCGGCCTCGTAGGAGAGCTTTCGATACTCGTCGCCGATCCACGGTTTGCTGCCCAGGCCTCCAACCCCTCTTCTGCCTCTGAGTTATTACGAATTGTAGCCTACAGCAAATCACCGTCCAGTGGGCAGATATTAGAGCTCTTGCTGGACTCTGGCATTGACCCAAAAGTCTGTGGTGTAGATGGCTTTAATGGCCTTCATTTCAGTTGCATGGCCGGTAAGACCGACCTGGTTTCAATACTTCTCGCACGGGGACTCGACCCATCAGTCAAAGATGTGGTGGGTAAATCACTTTGGCACATTGCTTCACTGATGGGCCACGATGAGATTCTTCAACTATTATTCAAGGAAGATGAGAGTGCTTTAGAGAACCTCTCGCAAACAGACTCAGAAGGCCAGACGCCATTCTACAATGCCCTTAGGAGTGGTAATGTTGAGACATGTTTGATTCTGTTGGAGCTTTGTCCATCTGAGCCTAAGTACTTCCAACCAAGCAATGAACTACTCAACTCTGCCGCTGCAGCAGGTTCTCAAGCCCTCTTCAGCAAATTATTAGCGACCGGGATCGATGATTCCGACCATACCAAATCACAATCAACTCCTATGCACCACCTAACCGTCTTGTGCACAGTCGAGTTTGCTCGGTACTTGGCGACGATGTATGATCCACTTTGTCTCAGTGGAACTGGGTCATTTCCTTTCGAAATATTCTTTCACCATTGGCTGTCGTACAACAGGGAGGTGCGAGTGGGTGAGACAATTCCTTTAGATGCCAATCTTCTGGATCTTCTACTCCCCAAAAACTACAAATTCTCGAAGAATGGACAAACATTCCATGCGTGGGAGTTTATTTGTACCGCACTGGGTGAGGAGGGCTTCTGTTGTCGTCCTGGAGGTCTAGTCCTTGGCATGTGGGCAGACTATTTCTCGCGAGACTTCAGAACGATAATTGATTGTGGCATAGTCTCATCCTATGAGGAGGAAAGGAAGGAATCTATTGTTTTGCCTTTTATCCAAGCCTGGAGACATAGCGAGCAGAAGGCTCACACTTCACAACCACTGGCGACACTTTTATCTGACTTTTTTGAAATCTCAACCATTAACACAACATTGGAATTCATCGATTACGCCTATAAACTCTTTCTACTTTCTATGTGGAGGAAAGATATAGCCTTGATAGCTAAGTTGATCGAATACGGGGTTGATATTCATCGACAGGTATCCGAGGAAGTATGGTCGTCGCCAAGATCGCTATTCGAAGAAGCATGTGAAACCTCGGAGCTCGATATGATAGAGTCTATGCTGAACCTTGTCTCGCCAAGCAGCCTTGACCATCGTGGACCATCGGGTCTGAGTCCACTCGAACTAGTTATTGCGGGAAGCAGTAAACACAAAATTGCGATCATCAGAGCATTTAGCAGCAGGAGAGTGGCTCCCAACTCAGATACCCTGAAACTTCCTCTTGTTTCTCTAGCAGGACGAAAGTCGGAATGGGTTCTGGCAAAGTCTCTTGCAGAAGAGGGATATGACATTCTCGCCGTGGACAAAGACGGATGGAGCCCTGCACATCACGCTGTGATTCAGGGCAATCTCGATATACTCATGTGGGTTGTTGGATTAACCCCCGAGGGCTTCAACTGGAAAACGTCTGTTTCATGGCTTTCGGACTTCAAAAAAGGTTCACAATACTACAATGAACATGAAGAGCATGATGTTAGCTTCTTGCACTTAGCTGCCGGCCAACCGAGTTGCTTGGCCTACTTCCTTGACAACCATTTGTTCACCAACGTCAACATGATTACCCAAAGTGGTCGAACTCCTCTTCACTTCGCTTCTTCTTCCGGATCACTATCCAGTTGCGAACAGCTCATTCATCACGGAGCAGATCTTGGTGCCCGAGACCTGTGCGGGGACCTTCCAATTGACAATGCCGTTGAACATCATTTCGACTCCATAACCTCAATGCTACTCACAAAAGGATCCCCCTACCGCAGTGGCGCTCCTTGGATCCTGGGGATTTGACATGGAGGCTCCCAGATAATGCGGATCTCGAGCTAACTCTGCAAGAAGGCTTCGAATCTGCTATTCGGTCGGGCAACCTCGAGCGGTGCAAATTTGCAGTAAGTCAAGGCTGCTCCATTAACAAGCCGTTGC
Source organism: Fusarium austroafricanum (assembly GCA_012932025.1). Lineage (NCBI taxonomy): Eukaryota > Fungi > Ascomycota > Sordariomycetes > Hypocreales > Nectriaceae > Fusarium > Fusarium austroafricanum. The sequence goes on along the minus strand of JAADJG010000048.1, from coordinate 112,028 downwards.
CAAGTTGCCACAGTTGCACGCCTCTGTTCCTCGCTATCCGCGCTTCTCAGGACAATGTTATCAATTGGCTGCTTGATGAAGGAGCTTCCACTGATAGCGTGTCTTGTTACCACACTAAATGGGAAAATGCGGTTGTTCATGCTGTTAGGAATTCAGAGTCAGCAACATGCTTGGAAAAGATCTTGACTGCGGCTTTACACCAACGTACAACTTCCTACCATAGTTTTCTCACTGCCATTCATGGAATAGTTGACTACAATGACTTCGAGATGTCGGAATTGCTGCTAAGGCACTTCGATGATAACGTCGAGACATACTAGTAAGTTGACCTAATACAAGGTTATTTTGCTTGTACTTCTCAGTAACAGTAATAGTAACCTATGGAGCTTCGATATGGATTATGACCTACAGGTCAACACAACGAAAGAACTGAAGTCCTTGCTCCTCAATCAGCCGGTAACTCTTCCCAGGCGAAAGGAGACGTCCCTTTATTGTGCGGCGATGAGAGGCAGTATCAAAATAGTAAAGCTGCTTATTCGTCATGGAGCTGATGTAAATGTGTCTCTTTGGAATCATGAGACGCCTTTAACTGTTGCTGCTGCGCGCAACCACGTTGCAATCGCAGAAGAGCTTCTGTTCCATGGTGCGTCAGTTGATGCCAGAAAATCTCGAGGCGAGACTCCTATGGCAATAGCAGTTCGTTTCGGGAATTTGGAAATGGTAAAGCTTTTGGAACAGGCAAATCCATCCGCCCTACAGTACATGGACGCTTCTGGTGCGAATCTGCTCTTTGCAGCGGCGCATTCGAGCTCCAGAATCTTCAACTACCTTGCATCCAAAGGGGTTGACCCTTATCATTACAATCGGGAGGGAGATTCCATGCTGAGTATTGCCTTATGCAGGCCCAACTTCCTGGAATATGTGAACCATTCACGAATAGCGCTACTACCACCGCCACATCGCCACAGGAGTCCAATGAACGTTCTTACAGTATCTGTAATAGAGAATGAAACATTAGCCACCAAGATGCTCTACTTGTCTCTGCCACCCGAAGTGGCGAGCGTTCTCATCAATCAAGACAATGGTATCTACGGAACGCCACTGTGCTCAGCGGTGGACAGAGGCGATGCAGATATGACAAAGCTATTACTGGAGCTTGGGGCGAACATTGAACAAGTTGGCTCAGTGTTCGGGACTCCACTCATGAGTGCAATTACTTGTGGGAGAATGGAACTGGTGAAATTGCTGGTCAGAAGAGGGGCGAAATTGGAATGTATACTTGAGAACGGAGTGTACAAAAGCGGAGTGAAGGAAAGTCTTCCACATCCAGAGATCACGCAGTGGCTACTTGTTGGGAGATATCAAGACCAAAAACAACTAGCAAATAGCACATCAAATGATGGCTGCGTCTGGAGGCCATGGAGCGGTATAAGAGAGGTTGTAATGGCGTTGGATGGCTCTCAACGGCGTCGATGGAGTGAGTCGACTCTTGATTACTGCATTCGACTTGGCGAGATCAAGCACGAGCTCCGAGGCAAGCGAATCAGAGGGAAATTACTATAGGACCGGTTTCTATCCTTTCAGTATTATTGTAAGCTTAGTTAGTTGATTAGAATAAGTTGAACGATGTCACAGATGATTTTCCAAAACACTGTAATAGTTCTTGTTCAATGTAAAGACGTAATTCAACAGCGCATTTCATTCAATTCTTGATCACTAGAATATACTTGCTATAGACTATTCCACTGAGACCTCTCAGCCTCACCGTCTGTTCTCTACCTGGTTCACTTCAACCTCTGCCTTAATTTCAGCCTTCTCATCTCTTGCCATGATAGCTTCTGTATCAGGCGCAAGCTTGTTTCCATAACGGCCGATCTTGTACCAAGGCAGCGAGAACAACTCATCAGTGCTCTCAAGTGATCGTCCAGCCATCTCAGGAACGAAGGCCCAGACCCAGATCAAACCAAGAACACAAACAGCAGCGCAGAAGAAAAAGAAGCCGGTACTTGTCATGGCGAGGAGCATCAGCGGAACGGCCTTGGTGTTGCCGTATTGGTTTGCAAAGTGCAGGCACATAGTGATGGAACTTCCCAGGGCTCGGAGCCGAAGAGGCCAGATCTCAGCGTTGACAAGGTACTGGAATGAGTTCCATCCCATTGTCCAACCGACACCTGAGAGATACAGCATTGCAATTGCACCAACGCCAGCACTCTTCTGTGTGCTTGTCAGTGTTCCAGCCTTGAGGGTGTCAGTGCCGACGATGGTAAGGAAGATAGCGATATACAAAATCGAAATCGTCTGCAGCGTGATACCCGCATACAGAGATCGACGTCTTCCGATGAAATCGACGAGGAAGAAAGCGCAGGCATAAGCAGAGGCGAGCTTAACCACGCCGAGAATGCAAGTGGCGAAGAGCTTCTCAGATTGACCAGTCTTTCCGAGAACACCAAAGAACTCGGCAGCGTAGATAGTGATAGCACTAGCTCCAGACCATTGACCCAGAAGCTGAGCCATGAAACCAAGCATCAGGCGGTATCGGTTGGCGGGGATTGTAAGTAGCTCTCGGATCTTGCCCCATCTAGAGACACCGAGAATGGCTTCTTGCTCTCGCTCGAGCTGTTCCTGAATGCCGTAGAGTTCGGCTTGGACGAAGGGATGGTCTTCGGGAAGTTGTCGAAGCTTGCAGAGAGCTTTTGTACTTTCTTCGGTGCGGCCTTTCATAGTGAGCCAGCGGGGGGTCTCGGGGACAGTGAAGGACAGGATGAGGAGGAGTCTGTGATGTTGGTTAGCAAATAGTTGAGATGAGGAGAGTATACAACATACCCAGAAAAGCCAATGTGGCATGTCTGAGGAGCCACCCATTGGTATCGGGAGGAATTAGGCATGTGGATAGAAGCGCCCCAGTTGCTGAAGTATGCAACCATAACACCAAGATAGACAGAACCAGCGAAGATGTTGGTGAGCATACCACGAACAGCCCTTGGTGCAGTCTCGCCAAGATATGTAGGACCAACGACAACAGTCATGCCAATACCCAAACCAGCAATAAATCGTCCAGCAAGAACTTGCGCTACATTGCCATGACTGGTAATAACAATAATGAAGCCGACAAGCCAGAGCAAGCAGAGAACCTGAAGCGAGCGAACACGACCGATTTTATCGCAAAGGAAAAAAGCCAGGAGAGATCCAGCAATGGAGCCGATCTGGACCATGCTGGTGATGTTGGACACGACTTGGGCTTGATGCTGCTTGGAGCCACTACCGAGGTCGAATTCCTCCTTGAAGCTCTTGAGAGTGACCATTCCACCGACAAGTCCTTCGTCAAGGCCACGACTGGCACCAAGAATACCTGTCCAATAATTAGCTCACAGAACGTAGGTAAGCAAAAATATCGTAGTCAACTCACCGAACACAAAAGTGCTCCAGTATAACCGCCAGTTGAGCACCTCACTAGGCGTCTCAGCCATAGCGGCTCTGTTTCCGAGGGTGAACTTCATCGTGGGCAGTACAGTCTAATAACAACAATAACAACCTTGAAAAGAGAAGATGATCTGCCAACCTCCAGTTCCCAGAGAAAGGGCATCGGATTTATTATAACATCAAGGCTTTGGGGATCTTCGGCCAACTCGCGGGGAAATACGGAGGTTCCCCACGCCTAACAAAGAAAGGGAAGCATAATTTTTGGGGATCTCCGCATTCAACGGAGAGATGGAACGGATATTACGTGCCGATAGTGGATGCTTTTCCCCTCTCCAACGGTCTAGTCGCGGAGATATATTTGCAAGCCGTGGATTGCTCCAATTAGAGGCTGTATGTGGCAGCCTAGCGGTTTTCCCCGCATCACCTTCAATTACGGAGGTTTCCTTCCTTGAGTCGTGTTCTAGAACATGGAGTAGGCTTGTGTGTTTCTAATTTTCTATCTTGGTCACGATTGCAATTCCTGGAAAGCTTCGTTTTTAGGCTCGTGAAATCACTTTCTCAATGATTTCTAATAAAAGAACATCTCGACTATGGTACAATATTTTACTCCGCGTCGTGATGAGCCCGCCCCAGCACCTCTGTCGGGGTCAACGACGATCGGCACGGATGAAACGGCACAGTAGATAGTACGAAGTGGAGTCAACCCCATACTATCGCAAAGGTCCTTCGCTCAACCAAGGTTAGACATGATCAAATCGATAAATTAGACCAATAATGTCCATGGAATTAGACACTGTCGTTGGTTTGACGTTGCATCACTCGGAAAGGACTTCCCCGAAAAAGTGAAGGAACGCTACTGAGCGAGCTTCATGCTTTTATTTAAGCTTCTCCGGAGTTTACTTTTTGGTTCCAGCGATGATACTTCGGTCATCTTCCGTTGATCTCAAGTCTCCATAAATAGGAGTGTTGATCCCAGCAAAGGGAACTTAGTCATTGGGGAATCTCAAGCTTTACGCAGATATACTCTTCTAAGGCGTCGGGATGGTTTCCTCAGACGGTGTTAGGAAGGTCTGGGGTAGATTTTGTTGGTGGAACCTCAATGAACGATTTGAGGCACATAATTACCTAAAAATGGAAGCAGAATTAAGGACGTCAAAGAGTTAATAGAAGAAAAGTAATTGAAGTTATCTAGTATTTTGTCCTAGAAACCTGTGCAACATTTTGGTAACTATTATGCACTTTCAAACAATGGTTGCCAGCATCTCCACTCAAAAACAATGTGGCTTTTGGGCTACTTCTTATCAGTGCTTATCGCGATAAGTGATAAGCAAATGGGTGAATTGTAATTTTCTACGGCGGAGGAAATGAACCGAAAGGGAACCACTGGATAGATGGACGCGTCACCTTTGAAAGTCACGCGGATTGATCTTCCAAGGGTAAACAGCTCTTGTTCAGCATTTAGCCCAGGACTTGTGAACCAATAATCGTACAGCAACCGTAAATTTTAAAGGTTAAATTGCTCGAGATTTCATGGCTGAATTAATGTAACTACCACTACTAACCTAACGTTAAATACTTGCTAGGTTCTGTGTAGTCAGATAAGGTCTCAGCCACGGGGCTCAACTGCAAATAACACTTCTTGTTCACAATTTAGACATTATACCACAATGCCTAACCAGTTGCTACAGCGATTTGCTGATAAGGAAAACTTAAAATATGACTCTTTTGCCTCCCTCTAAATACTTGCAATACTACCCTGGATACTTTTAAAGCAGGAAAAAGGGCACTGCAGTTAGTGAATAGTAAAACAACGACAATCTTTATTGTCGGATCTCAGAAGCATCTCAGTCTCTTAAGCGAGGATATAGAAATGGCAATCAGATCAGAGTCTGCCTTGCAATGTCATTCTCTTGGAAAGACATTTTAACCTTTGTGATCAAGTCACAAGATATCCAAATCACAAAGCCGACAGCAATAACTCAGCATTTTGTAATCGATGAGCTTCAATTATGAGGAATTTGTGGCGATGCAAGACCCCTGTCTTTACGGAAACTCCAATCGGGAGAGGCATCCTGTGACGAACAGACCAATGGCCCAAAAACGAAGACCTCCGTTAGTGGCTAACAGAGGAATAGGCCCTATATCTCGTCACAACACATCCCGTCTGATAAGCGATCGTGTCCCACCTGCGCCATACGATCGCTAAAACGGGTCAAGTCAGTATCATATCAGAATTCACGTTATTGGCAACCATCAGAATATAAAAACTCGCTCGATTCTTGTCTTGGAGAGAAATCATCATTCACAACATCACCTCACTACACTTGACTTCCAACAATGCGATACTATCATCTTATAACTCTCTGCGGTGCGTTCCTAGCACATGGCCAAGGTTGATACTTGCTAACTGTCTATCAGGGCTTTCCTTGGCCTCGGCTTTGAACGAAAATCCTCAGATTAAAGCCGACATACGCGCTGATACCAACCGCGATGGCAAGGTCGATCTCAAGGGTCTCTCAGACGCCACTGGGAAGACCAAGTGGACTGAGACGTCTGGCGCCATTTTCCTTCCCAACATCGGCGATACGGATCGGCGCTGCTCCAAGAAAGCTCTTAGTGGCCCAGCTCTGAGCAACGAGAAGCTCGACGATTGCAACGATGCGTCAGATAACACCCAAAGAGGTCCTCAATACCTCGCCCCTCTCAAAACCGTGCCTATCCCAGCTGCTTCCAAGAACGCCAAGGGCGCTATAACAGTTCCTGATGCTACGCAGCGGAAGTTTGTTCGCATTTTCAGAAAGCAGGGAAAGGATTGGGTGTATGTTGATAGAAAACATATCTTTTCTCAGAAAGAGCTCCAGGCTGGTCTGGAGCTTGGCATTGATGCGCGCGATACCAGACGTCCAAAGATTTGGGATGGGCGTGTCACGGTTCAATTCGACGTCACTGATGGGGATGCTAAGTCCTCTGACAAGGTCATGCTCCGTGTTGCGCCGGTCCTGACACATCATCACCTCCAGAAAGTTGAACAAGTCCTCGCGGTCCAAGGAAACAAGACCGACAGTCCTTACCTCGTTGGGTTTAATAAAGACTTCGGGTCGGTTGTCAAAGCGGCCGGTATCAAGAAGGATCTGTATCTCTTCAACGCGAGTGATGATATCTGGGCTCAAGACTTTGTCGAGCCAGGATACGCGAGCATGCCTGGTCCCAAGGGAGCGGTGTCAATTCGGATCATGATTCGGAGTCCTCAAGATGAGCGCGTAGCCGGTCGACAGCTATTTGAGTACTATCGCAAGGCTGGCGTTGGTGCAGTTCAACACCTCGGCGGTAAGCGCGATGAAATTAATTCTGGCGGGAACATCGAGGCGATCCCACCTTACACTTACAAAGGCAAGAGCTGGCCTGCTGGACGTGTTATCCTAGGAGACCATGGAAAGCAGAAGCATCATATCTCTGCTTACCTCGAAGCCCAGGAGTCACAAAACCCTCTCCATCTGGATACTGCTTGGCTTGCTATCGGTCACGTCGATGAGTTTATCCAGTTTTTGCCTGCAAAGAACAAGAGAGGTTGGGTCGCAGTTATCAATGACCCTCGAGCCGCGATCAAGCTTCTTGAAGAGACTCGAAAGGCAGGCCACGGATCCCTCCCAGCTATTTCCCGCAAGAATGACACAAGCCCAAACCCGGGCCAGGACTGTGATACCTTCGCTTGTGCTATTCCTGTCAACACGCCCACTATCACACAGCTTCTAACTGATAAGAAGCTCATGAAGCTCAATGAACGATGCGCACAGCGAATCGACGGAAACATCAGGACCCTTACCAAGGAGGTCGGACTCACTGATGAGGACATTATTCGCATCCCTGCTTTGTTCAAAGCTAGTGACTTCGCCGGTGGCGATGACTCGAGACTCCAAGTCGGAGCTTTCTTTCCCGGTGTTGTGAACAATCTAGTTCTTACAGGCTACAAGACCTGCGTTGCGCCTAACCCTTGGGGTCCCGTCGTCGATGGAAAGGATATTATTGCTGAGACTATCAAGGCTAAGTATGCCAAGATTGGAACCAAGATCTCGTTTATCGACGACTGGAACACTCATCATAATGGTGGAGGGGAGGTTCATTGTGGCAGCAACTCGATCCGCGATATGTCTGCTCGATGGTGGTAAAAGGGTTTGAGGATGCATCTTCATAGTTCCTTCCATTGCTTGTGATATATTTGTATCGTGATAATTTAACAGACTATGTTCAAATTTACGGGAATAATAAGTTATCGATATTTATGTCCAGAGCCTCGGCTAGACGGCAGTGATATCAGTGATGTCAGTGGCGGAATATGGAGTCCTACATCTCACTGTTCACCCTCAGCATCGCTGCTATCCTCATCAAGCCAAGCACTCAAGTCGTCAAGAAGCCTACCCGACAACTCTTTGACAAGTCCATCATCAAGGACAAAGCGTTCAGTACCATTACTCTCGCGTCGTTCTTCATATGGCTGGGCTTCCTTGTACCATACATTCTCACGCCTTCTTTCTGCCTCATGGGTCTCGATCATCCTGTCTCCAGCGATCTGGCCTACTATATGCTCCCCGTTCTGAACGCCGCACAAGCCGTCGGAAGAATTCTCTCTGCAGCCATCGTAGATCACAAGGTGCTTGGAGCTGAATCAATTCTCTTTTCCCATTTAGTCATCTCCGGTATACTCGCACTATGTTGGATCGCAGTCCATAACCTAGGAGGCTTCACTGTATTCCTCATCCTCTACGGCTTCTTCTCTGGGGCGGTGACTACTCTTCCCGCCTTTATCATCCCATATCTTTGTCCGTCCATGGCAGTTATTGGTACACGAATAGGAATTGTTTACGGCGCAGCTGGCTTTGGTGCTTTGATCGGAGCCCCAATTGCCATAGCTGCCGATGAGGCTTATGGTGGTCAGAAGAATCGGGCATTCTTAGGTGCACAGTTGTGGTGTGGCTTGGCTATTCTTTTCTCGTCATTTCTTTCTGTGTACCCTCTTTGGGAAGCGAGGAAGCGAAGAAAGGCGATAGAAGCTGCTGGCTCCAAGTAGGTTAGAAGGAATAAGTGTAAAACCACGGAAATTAAGATCAACTGTTCTACTACCATGTATCAAATAGCTATAAAGTTATAATAGTGCTTGCGATATTTACTCACTCAATCTCCAACTTAATGCTGAGAGATGTAAACGTCATTCTCCGTTCGCTTGCTAGCCAATAAAGCTGCATTAGTGAGTGAGGCGATTGGGTAGGTATGCTAAGACAGTAAAATCAGGCTGCGCATCTGACTGCGTGATTGGTTATGCAACAGGGCATACAACAAGGCGTTCTACGCCCCCTCATCTTATTTTCAGCCGGCAACTGATCAATATTCTCTTCCAACAGATTCGCGAAGCATCGCCAACCTCACGTCTCAGCGGCCATGGATCCACTCTCAATCATCGCCAGCATTGCAGGCATTGCGACTGCAGGGACATCCTTGTCGAAAGCCATATACCACTTCATCTCCTCAACTCGCGGCGCTTCACGAGAGATGGTCGAGATAGCTCGCAGTATTTCTGATCTGTCATGCATTCTTTCGGAGCTGCGACGAGTGTTACGAGAGAGCGGCGAGCTCTGCAGCCGCAGACTCCTTCGACGTATTAAATCTGCTATGAAGCGTATTTCTAGGATTCACGACGATATCTATAAGCTCATGGATAATATCACGAGTTTCCAAACACTCAAGTGGTCTTTCAAGAGGTCCGAAGTTCAGTGCAAGCTCACGCTTATTGAGAGTCATAAGACTGCTATCCAACTCATGCTCAATATCCTGATCCTTGCAGTTGCAACGAGAAAAGAAGTGAAGTTAGTAAACGAGCATCATACTTTTAATTTATCAACTAATCGATGTTAAATAGATCGTCAAATACTGAAGCCGACTCAAGTGACGAGCAGCAGAAAGGGAAGGGAAAAGAATCCGAACTTCCCCTTCTCCGCCAACAATCGGAAAATCTTATCTACGGAGCTTGTCATTGTCTAGAAGACCTGTCGAGCAACCAAGAATCTGATATCAACACCTGTCCTGGTGAAAATGGAGATGACATTGATGCGGGGCAGAATGAGAGCAATACCCAAATCCAGCTGTGGCGACCAGAATCAGGTCCTGATGATACTGGCCAATGGCTTTTTGATCTAGTGTTCAATATTGACGCACAGCCAGATCAAAGTTCCGACTCTCAGAGTCCAAGTAATAGTAGAGAAGCTGTTCACCCGTCCTTCAAGAGCGAGGCCTTGGCCATCCGGACACCAACAGAACTGCGAGTAGTTATCTGCAAACCTGGAGCCGGCGATTCTATCATTGACGAGTTACTTATCGACTGGACAAAACTTTCCAGATATGAGATTGAAAGGACCAAGCCGGTTCCTCAACAAGATGAGACCAAAGATCCCGAGAGTCCACCAGAAGAGGCGCAAGTCCTTCATTTCAACGATTCCTCTGGTCGACGATATAGGTTTCCATTCCAACTTGTCAACACATGGCAGGTAAGTCCATCTATAACGTCTTGGGTTAACAATGGCTGATTTATCTGAGGGCATGGAATCGAAACTCAAGCAAGTGTACCAACAAGACTCGACACTTATGACGTACATTTCTAGCGGTAACTATACACTTAGGAACTCGTCTATGGAAATCCTACAGCCACACCGTTGGGAAAGAGATGTGCGGCCGGGAATGACTGTAGACATATACGTGTGGTCTGACAATGTACACAACGACCCATTTCATGAGAATCCTGATGGATATCGGGCCTTACCTATAGCTCGCAGTACAGGTCCTCTCCGCCGCGTAACTGTACCTGTTCGACGACCAAAACCATCATTCCCGACAATGCGGGCCATCCCGGGAAAGACAAGCAAGCAAAGAGATAAATAGGGCGCATTTGTTGCAGTCTTCGCCGATAGATAACTCTTTACTAGGTAGACATTCTCTTATTATAACTCCTTATGGACCATCGCAGTTGTGATATTGTATTTGAGCAGACCACAAGCCTCACATATCGACTCCTTTCAAGGTAACTCTCAACAGCAGGGAAGACTTGATTTCATCTGCTCGATCCAAAAGCTCTTGTGCATCCCAGTTTGCCCAGACAAACTTGCCCTTCAAGAACCTAGCTTCGTTCGAGGCAAGCCAGACCATAAAACGAGCAGGTAACTCCACTGATCAACATTAGCTACCAAAAATATACATATTCAATTTTGTCCGAGGCCTACCTGTGTCCCATCCGATTTCGGGATTGGGGTTTATACCAGTAGCGATAATACCTGGTTGGATACCAACAACATGAATGTGAGGATTCTCATGAGCGAAGAAATCAACCATCTTCAGAGCCGCCGACTTTGCCGCGGCATATGCAAACACACCGGGAACCTCTTTAAAGAGTGCCCAGTGACTGATGCCAGATCCGATGTAGAAGACCTGAGCTTCCGGAGCCGCGAGTGGGAGAAATGCTTGGAGAGAGTTGAAAGCTCCCATGAAGTTGGTCTGGATACACTCCTGGAGCTTAGACTCGTCATAGTCAGAGACTGAACCATCAGCAGGAAGCATGCCGGCGTTTGCGACGAGAATATCGATCTTTCCAACATTCTCGACGATGTTGTTGAATGTGGTGGTGATGGAAGTTCCTTTCGCCACGTCTCCAGTTTCAAATAAGACTTGTGTCGAAGGATTGACTGCCTGGATTCCTTTGGCGGAAACTTCAAGACGATCAAGTCTTCGGCCGACAATGGCAACGGACTTTGCACCAGCTTGCGCAAAGGCGATGCCAGTTGCTTGGCCGATTCCAGTGCCACCGCCTGTGATGACAATGTTCTTCCCAGCGGCTGAAAGTTCTGGGCGTGTTGGTGAGATGAAAGGATACGGCTCTTTATGCCAAGTTTTGGTAAAGGAAGTGAGTGTTGGGAATGGGGGAGACGCCATCTTGAATGCGTAGAAGTTCAAGATGAGTATAATGGTAAATTGATGAATAGAGAAGAGGTAGTTTTGTGTCTGGGTGAAGTGAATTTATAGGTATGTTTGATCAAGGACAAAAGTGGGTTTGGTTGTCTACCAGAGTGGTTTCTCATTTTCATTCATCAACGTTTCATGTTATCTACTTCCGCGCCAAGTAACGGACATTATTTATGGTGATAATGATTCAGCAAGTCGTTCCGCGGAACTGGATGTGGTATTTATTGTCAAATTCTATTTTGTATACCAAGGCCAAACCTAATTCCGCGGAACCAGATGAGAAATCCATCCATCAAGTGTCACAAGCCCTAGCAACTTAGTAGCATAGCTAGATGCACAACACATAACACTCCATTAAAACTAAGATGAAAACAACATCTCTTGAACTTTTAACTACCAGATGTTTGAATCCAGCTAATGTCTTGTACAGCATGCTGAAATGAGACCTCTCGTACATGTTGCAACAATTCATCCCATGAATCACGCAAGCGTTTATATGATTCGAACGGTGCCTGCTGTATCATATCCTCCAACAGGCTGAAGGCCCCATGTATCAACGCATTATCTGTTTCCGCGCTTACATGTAACGGATTGAAAAGGTTATTGGCAGTGAGGCAGACTGCACCTGAAATATATGTACACGCAGTCATCCTACAATATCTGTTAGCTCAGTAAGAACACCCAAAAGAAGCAACTAACCAGATAAACGCAGGGTCTTTGTTCTGTATGGCCACGAACAGGTTAATGAACTCTCGAGTCTCGTGGACGAGCTTCTGCCATCCCTCTGGTACGCGTGGAGAAGCTATTACTCCTTCGGCGGCCTTTCTACCGAATTCTTGCAATTCTGGTATCCAGTGCGCTTCCATGGCATTTACTTTGCAGACACAGCTTCGGCATGCAAGATGACTCGAGTAAAGAACGCCAAATACCCGGCATAGATTGGAGTTTTGGGATTGAAGGATGGAGCTAGCAGAGAATTCTGCTGGTATGCGGGCTTGCCATTCATCTAGCATACGATGGATTCGGGCAACGTTCTCGAGCCGAACGTCTGGTGTTGTTGGAGACATTGAGAGCATCGTCTCGTAAACTTCTCCCTGGATATGAGCGAGCTGTACCCGAGATAGGAAGAAGTTAAAGCTCGAAGTGCCATCTGCCGTATGTACGATTCCAGCTTCGTCCACTGGCGTCTCCAGCGGCCACTCAATACTGATATCAGCTTGACTCTGAATGGGTGGCAATCTGGTGCGCATCGCAAGATCACGATCGAGTATGTAAGCGATCCAGAAAACTCGATTTCTCTCCAAAGCATCCATCAAGCTCAGCCCATCTGAGTATGATTGTGCATGTAACCCCAGTCCATGGGCAATGCGTAATGTAATGGCAATAAGAGCCGAGGCCGGTTTCAAGTCAGAAGTAGCTTGTAGCAACACCACCATTCCAAGAAGGATCTGGACACTCAAAAGCTTCGGCTCGCCGAGCATGATGTCATTAAGTGCCGACTGGGCATTGTTCAGGAAGTGCACCGTATTGTTGGTAGGAAACGCCTCATTCGCTGAGATCTGGCGATGCGCTAGTGCAAGAACGACATTTATGGCAGCCCAGGTGGAGATATTTCGTTCATGAGGCTGCTCGTACCATTTATTGACGCATTGAAGAAGTTTTCTAGAGTTGAAAAGAGGCAAGATGCAGTTCAACGTTTTGAGATATTTGTCAGTGGCAGATAACACATCGGCTTGTGAGGGTAGCTCCAGACCCATCTCTCGGGAAATATCCCCGGTGAGGCTGACCTCATGCTCGGTAATATCAGCATGATTGTCCTCTTTTTCCTGGGCTAGCTGGCTCTCTAGCTTATCCGCTTTGTCTTGAGCTTGTTTGAGAGTCGCTTCAAGCTGTTGAACACGTCTTTGTAAAGCAGCCGTGTCCTCAGTTGATCCTTTCTTGGCAGGCCTTGATTTCCGACTTGCGGCTTGGAAAGTGCATTCAGTGTTGTAAAGAACACAGTGAGAACAACGGGGTTTTTGCCCGTCGCATCGAATCCTCTTGACGTAGCAAATGTCGCAAGCCTACATCTACGCTTTTAGCTTCCAAACTACCTTGCGGAGGGGAGATAAGGTGAGCGAACCTTTCTGGGAGCCATTCTCAAGTAACAGAGAGGTGCATGCGTGAAGATTGGAAGAGTCAGCAAGCAATTGGTGCTGATACTGGAATAGGCTTGCTCTGTTCCGCGGAAGCAAGCTGACAAATTTACAGCAAGGTACGTACTACGTAGACATGAGGCTCCACTATCGATGACCCCGCATTTTTAGCTGTTGTTGGCCGATGAAAAATAAACTGTATCGAGCCTTATCAGGCAACCTAATTCTTACATGGTACCCAGAGATAGAGCTCAATGCTCTCTGCACCTGACATGCAATCCGACTTTAAGCTTTGCAGGGGTTGTTTAGCCTACTGCTACCTCCTTTTACACAGTAGAAGTAATCGGCTTATGGGGCAGCCGTGATTACGGTTTCATTCATGCCTGGGCTTTCTGTCTTGCACCAATCAATGAGTTGCTACCGTCTTGGCATTTTCTTAAGCTTTGGATCGCCTCACCGCCTAGATATTGCTGCACACACTATTAATACAGGGGCCTGGCTAGTATTGTAACACTTATTCTCGTTTTCCTCCCATTTACTGTACGTCAGCACGCCGTAATACCTACTGCTTACGACACTGCAATGTCGAACGATAACCGAATCACCTGTCCAGAGAATGGCAATTCAACTGACTGCTTACTGCGTCAAGTTCTACAAGCGCTGGAGCGCCAAAAGATCGATAAAGATTCCGAATACAACTGGAACCCAATTAATTTTGGGTTCACAGTTCCCATTGGCATATTCGCTGCTATCTTCGCACTTATCGCATCCTATCAAGCGATTCTAGCAGCCGGTGTCGGTCGTCGGAAATGCAATCGCAAGGCTATCGGAAAATGGGGCACCATGACTCGTAGAAGATGGAGTCTACACGAACTGCAGCAGCTATCCATTGCCACTACACCTATTCTCACGTCAACCCAACTCTCCAAGATACTTGAGGAGGAATCGGTGGACGGTCTTGAAGGGAACCATGCCACTGGTGATAACCACGATGGGGGAAAGTGTCGAAAAGAGCCTCCAGTGGCCATGTGGCTCCGGCTTCTCGAACACGGTGGTTTGCAAAATGTTGATCTCAGTCAACATGTGGCAACCACTATGGCCGACTATCTCCCATCCGATCTCTTAGCAGTCCCTGCTTATGCTGAGGTGGGCCTCATCATATCTATAGCGGCCGTTATGGGCGCTCATTCATTCGAAACTGGAACAGATTCACCCTACCCAGTCGTGTTAGGAGACGGCTTTCAATTTGACTTTCGCCAGCATCCTACACTGGGAACAATTGGAGCCTATTCACGTTACGGAGATGATCCCGATGTTCAAGAACGTCCAACAAAAGCAGAGCTCGCAACAGCCATCCAGCACTCTCGAGGGCGCATCGGCGTTCGTGGTGCAGCTATGGGACGCCTTCATATTTCGTCTGTTTCTATTGAATCAATCCTGTCGTTGGACACGAAGCCACACCTGGACGACCCGGTTTCTTATCTTTCCTTGTCAGAATGGAACCCCATGGGCATCTTCCTGTTGCGCCACGCGTGTAGCGGGTCTTTGAAATGGCCAAGTATTTGTCACCTGGAGCGGCCCTTCATGGCGGATGAATACCGCCTACTCTGGCTTCTGGCTTCTGAGACACCACAGGACTTGCCAGCTATTTTCCCCTCCAGCCTATCTGGGAATGGCCTCTCGATGCTCGCCATGGCCAGCAAGCTTTGGTCAACCGGAACGCCCAAGTCATCGCAAATGGGTATCCTGGAGCCGATAAAGGGTCTAGAATGGGGCATGGACGAAGCACTCGCCATACGCGACTTTACTCCCGACGCACTTGAGTACCTGATGGCTTTGAGTGACCCCAGAGCGTCCTGGAAGAAAGAGCGGAAGCTACCAGAGAAAACCTTGGAAAAGCTTGCACTTTTTGAACATCTAAGTCACCGAAGACCCGTGGTCTTCATTGACGTTTTCCGTCGTTCTTTTACTTTTCTGCACTCTGTTGAGGATTTTGATGCCTGGTTTCAAACAATGCAGCCACTCCAGAGATTAGTCTTCCTTCTCATGGTTCTTGTGCAGCTTCAACAGCTAGATCGCTTTCTCTTAGCCAGAGATGCTGGCTGTATAACAAGCAGGCTTTATACTACTACTCTGGCACTTCTTCGTATCGAATCAATTATCTCCGACAAGAGATCCCGAGCGAACCTTCAGACAACTCCAAACTGGGAAGAAAGCCTTCGATCAAATCGGTGGTCATCTCTCAACATGAGCTTTGCTATACACCAAGCACCAATTTCTCGACACCTTGAGTTTCTCCAGATACTGGACTGCGTTTTAGAGTCCCCAGAAAACTCTGAAAGTCAACAGAATAAAACTCCCTTCCTACACCTTCGGCGTGATATCGACGATCTTCTGGATATGAACAACGACGGCATGTACAAGGATGAGGGAAGATCAGAAGACTTGCTGAACAAGCTTAAAGAGACTATACAAGATTTATATGTAGCCTGTCAAGGTCTATATGGATCAGAAGAAAAGTACAAGCTGATTATGAAGCGCGAACCTACTGACATGCAAACAGAGGCATATATCTCTGGGGAAGAAAACGTCAGCAACATACTAATATGGAGGGCAATTTTGCTTAGCATCTTGTTCCAGACAGCACCAGACAACAGTGATGCGTTAACATCTGGGCTATGGGAACATGTTATTCCTATTTTGTAACCATGGCGATAGATAGACTGTTTCTATAATGCAACGATAGCTGAATTGAGCTCTATGTTGATCAATTCCATAATCTTGATAAAGAAATAGCGTCAATTATTTCAATGTGGAATCCCGATCTATCTTAAAAGTAGAAACAAATTAGGCGACCGAGAAGACCGAATAGATCTGGTAGATGACTATGCCTTCTTTGTTAGTTACTCTATAAATCGTTTGGAGGAACTAAATAACATAATTGAAGATCATTCTGTCCTCATAATTATCTAGAGCTGCCATTCGGGTGATTGAAAGATATGATTACTTTATTGAGGTCTGAGAGAAGAGAGTACAGACAAACGCCCATGTACAGGAGAGTTATCCTGGTCAATGCGGAATCGGACTACTATTATTCCTGTTTCTCAACACGAATCAAGATGCTTAAATAGCAGTTGACGGGCATTTTCGGACGCGAAAGCTTGGAGTTGATCCTCGTCGAGAATTCCTTCTCTCTGGATCGCTTCTAAATATTCTCTGCCCAGCTTGTTATCGCTGAATGGATAATCAACACTGAAAAGAACATGTTCAAGTGGCATGTTTCCCAAGAGACAACGCAGCGAATGCACATCAAACATTCCTGCAGTTGTGATCCAAATATTCGCATGCATAACCTCAGCGAACCCACGCCGCAAGCCGAGGTGCCCAATAATCTTGCTGATGCGGTCGAACATATACGGCAGACACTCTCCAGAATGTCCGATGATAATTTTGAGTCCAGTATGCCGGTCGAAGATCCTACCGGTAATCAACCGCAAGATGGTGTTTGCTGTACTGGCATGCCATCCAAATCCAAAAGCACCAAGCGCAAATGCTGACCTTTGATCGGATTCCAGATTACCACCAGAATACATCGCCTGCTTCATCGGCTCACTTGGCCATGCGGGATGAATGTAGATCGGCACGTCTAGCTCTATAGCTTTGGCCCAGAAGACGTCATACTCGCTACCATCGTAAAAGACTCCATTGGTATGGTTGTCAATCAGCGCACCAACAAATTTATGTTGCGTCGCACAGCGTTCTAGCTCACGAGACGCTTCTTCTGGGTCGCCCATCGGAAGTGCGGCAAATCCCGCCAGACGAGAGTTGCTATCCCGTACAGCTGCAGCCAGTTCGTCATTGCCGGCTCTTATCGTTTCAATCGTGAAAAAATCTCCCGGGGTATGTGAAACGACTTGAATAGCCACGCCATTTTCATTCATGTCTTGAATCCGTGCATCGTCGGAGATAAGAAGTTTGTTGAGAAGGACCGGAGGAAAGTTGTTACTCGGATCGAGTTTGAAAGCTTCTGATGAACGCGCTGCATTAGAAGTGAAGTGCTCTTCGAGCGTGATGCTTAAAGGTAGAGGCATAGTTTTTTCCAGAATGTTGGCTAGGGAATGTTTGACCTTTAATAGCTCACTGAGGAGAGGGTAGAATTGATGAGCACTGGGTATAGAGCGCATTATATATAAAGTCCCGCAGGGCTTTCGGGTACAGCGGCATAGATCGCCGCTTATGCTGTTTTTATCTGATCAACAAGATCGGGGCTTATTATGTGCACCGGCCCCGGTGTACATCAGACAGGTCGCCGCTTATGTCCGTAATGTCCTACGTTTAGTGGAGAACTCAGACAATACGCCGCAATATATCTACATCTGGATGCGGATTTAACATTTATAGCTTTCTTACTCCTATTCGGCATAATGTTGAAACGTAATATAAGCCAAACTCAGTTCATATAGCTACCTTTCTTAAAAGAGTTTCTACTTCGCATTATCAACTCTTCGCTAAACCTGATCTAGTATAAGACGCAGATAACTTTCCTTGGTGCCTCGTCGAAGTTCTTTGCCTTTCCAAAGGAAGATGACAAAAAGTGAGTTTAGAAACATACCAAGCATCGCAATCGCAATAGATGCGTTCTTGGCTCCGCTGTGGTTAATCCAAGGCGTGATGGCAAACGAAAGAGCACCGCCGATAACGTTGCGTAGAACGTTGGACACTTGGATAATTCCACCGGCAAGCTCGGGATAGCTGTCCAATGCATAGCCCTGGGATATGGGGAGCAAGGCGGCGATGGAAAAGCCAAGAAGGGCTAGTCCGATGCAAGGCCCAATCCACGGAATTCCGTACGAAGCCCCAACGCCCCAGAGGAGGACACCACCAGCTATTCCGATAGGCACTACAGTGTACATCCACAACCGGTCCTCAGCCTCACTAATGCCGTTACGCTGCCGGGATTTGTAGATGATGAGTGTATCAGTGAGAGGGCCGCCCCATACGCATCCGATCAAAATGCCGATGAACATGGCAAGGTTCATCAATCCTAACTGCGAGCTGTCGAAGTTGTAAGGAGGTGCTGCGAAAAAGGCAGCTTGCGTAGTGATGATTAGATTGACCCAGAAGCTCTGGATAGATAGCATCAAAGTCATCCAGGTAACAGCGGGCAGCTGAAGGAGCTTGAAGGGGGAGTAGGTAAGCCAGAAGAATGAAGCCATGATGGTGGTATCGCGTCGGAATAGCGTGAGGCTGGAAGAGTGTCTTGCAAAGGCTGAGCTCTCCGCAGCGGGACCTTCGGTTGGAAAGCTAGAAGATCGCTTGACAGCTGGGATTTGTTCCGAAACAGGCTTTGTAGCATTGTCATTGTCATCTTGGACAGTTCCAATTGCAGTATCCGGCTCAGAAGGAACTCCAGGTGTCTCCCGAACGAACAGCGTCTCTGGACTACCCAATGCAACGAGAAAAGCAGCCAGTCCAACAAAGAGGAGCAGGTAGTAGAAGCACCACCGCCAGCCTTGGCCCTGGATGATATAACCCGCAGCGACAGGAGACAGAAAAGTGCCAGTGCCAACAGCTAATGAGTACAAACTCAAAACTCTACCTCGTTGGTGCAGGAACGTAACATCGAGGAGTGAGGTCTCAGTGACGCAGAAGCTAGGGCTTGCACCAAACCCTGCAAGGATACAGAAGGCATAGTAGAAGCCACTGGAGCTCATGGTGGCTCCGAAGCTGAGAGCGGCTAGCATGAGAGCTGAGCCAGCCATGTAGGGAGCTCGACGGCCGAACTTGAGTGCCCATGGCTGCATAAACACTGGAATAGGTGATTAGACTCTATGTCGTAGAGAGTAGAGACGGGTAGGCCTTACTGATTCCTACGCCACACATAAATACTAAGATGGCAACGCCGTTATTTAAGTCGTTCATTCCGATACCGAGCTCCATGTTCCAGATAGCGAAGGCTGGACCCGTCCAGGTTTGGCTGTTGAGGTCTGAATCAGCTTTTGTGTCATCTTGGGGAAGGATCCGGAGGGCCCACGTACGCAGCTTGCATCATGGTGCACCAGAAAGTATTGATCACAATCGATGCATTTCTTCGCGATGGTCTCCAGTTCTATGATATGTTTAGTCCTGAGACTTGAGATTGACGGCAAGGAGGCTGTTTACCAAAGGGTCTGCAGGGTCGTCGGAGGGTTGGGGATGCAGGATAATGTCGTTTGTTTCCTTGGTGGTAGAGCCTTTGTTGTGATTCACTGCGGAGATGGGTTAGCAGTCTCGTTCTTTCAGGATGCAGCATGGTTGACTTGCCATCGACAAGAACAACTGTTCCTGCCAGTTCTGCATCGGGGCTTATCTCGTGTTCCATGGCGGCCTTTTTGTTACTCACAGAGAGCTGGCTATTTGAAGGGTGG
The DNA here is from genome assembly GCA_012932025.1 of Fusarium austroafricanum. Classification (NCBI taxonomy): domain Eukaryota; kingdom Fungi; phylum Ascomycota; class Sordariomycetes; order Hypocreales; family Nectriaceae; genus Fusarium; species Fusarium austroafricanum. Next base: position 92,065 of record JAADJG010000048.1, on the reverse strand, counting down.
TATCTGTTTTTAGATGCCCAGAGGATGTCGGTAAATTTATATTTGGACAAATTTGGAGGGGGTCGAGTGAAATGTTGTCGTCAACTTGGTAAGAAGACTACCCCCCCTCCCATCTCGGACGAGCCCCTAATACGCAAGACAGATAAGGTATGGGCTACAGTCATATTTTGAGACTTCTAGGCTAAGCCTAGTAATGATTTTCTATCTAGTGGCAGGCCCAGACTCTGGGGTAGGAAGCATGAAGCGACATCAACTTACTCGATTTGAAGTCGAGACCCTTGTCTCCCCGCATTTTCAAATAAGCCTTCAAGATCCGCTAGTCCGAGACAGGAAATTCTATTAGGACGGCCCCACCGATAAAACTAAGCGAGAATCTTGACGACTAATATCGATGCTCGTAATCTAGCTGAAAACATGTCCGGCATTATTGATCAAGATATTACTTATTGCTATCGGTAGATAGGCACGGAATTATGATCATGTCTCCTCGGCGAATTGAAGTGAGGAGAAAGCGGAGGACCTCGGTCTCGGATAGGAATTGCCGCCCCTTAAGGGCTTATCAACCCTCGGCCCAAACTGGTCAGGCGAGAGCGGACTCATGGCGAGGATCCGTGAAGCAACAAGGTTAAATAGTACTTACGTTGCTAAGGGCCCCGTCACATGCACACACTACAATACCAAACCCCCTTTTTTTCTCTTTTCAACACTATTTTCCCTTTTATCGGACCATGCCATCCGCAAAGCAGCAGTACAAACGTCCTCTCACCGCTTGGGGAAGGCCAGGTGGGTTAGTAGAACGACCTGGTACATATCCAGACAAGCCTGAGATTTGGGTTTACTGCGACAAGTTCTCATACGATCCAAAAGAGAATAGCCGAGTTTCTGTCAAGGTGCATACCACAGAAGCTACCTTTGATCTCGAGGTCATACGTGATGGCCATAAGCCCGAGACTGTCTCGCTGCAGCGAGATATTTTTGGCACGATACAAGACACGCCAGAAGAACCTTACAGGGTTGGATGTAGCTGGCAAGAGAGCGTTTCATTAGACATCTCATCTTATTCGCCTGGTTTTTATCTCGTTATTGCAAGGACCATTGCCCCAGGTCTGCGTCATCCCGTTGAAGCAGAGGGTTTCTTCATAGTCAAGTCGCCGCAGCGAGGTGCCGCCGATGCCAAATCGCAAGCTGACTTCGTCCTCATCCACACAACCAGCACTATTATGGCTTACAACGACTGGGGCGGTGCAAATCATTACCGTGGTGTCGTAGACGACGCATACAACGAGACGCTTTCGCCGGTTGTATCTCGAGACCGACCACTTGCTCGAGGTATGCTTCGTCTTCCACAGGGAGCTCCCAGGGAAGGCAACGGATCGTGGATTCCGTCTCCAGGCGAGCCACCGCGGTATCCTGCTTTGGAGTGGTCTTACATGCACGGCTATTCACGTCACTTTGCTGATGCGGGCTATGCCACTTACGAGCGACCGTTCCTTGTCTGGGCGGAGGCTGAAGGGTACAAGGTACATCATCTCACTCAACATGACTTACACCATGATCATGATTGTCTCGGCGGCTACAAATGTGCCGTCATTGTTGGCCACGACGAATATTGGACGTGGGAAATGCGTGACGCCATAGACGCTTTTGTCGATAATGGCGGTCGACTCGCTCGCTTCGCCGGTAACTACGCCTGGCAAGTCCGTTTTGAACAAAACGGCGAGCAACAGATCTGCTACAAAGACGCTAGCCAAGACCCCCTCTACGGGAAGAACGACCAGCGCGTCAGCACCCTCTGGGACTGGGGTCCTATTAAACGCCCTGGAGCCCAAACGATGGGCTTAACAGCTACAATGGGGGGTTACACGTGTTATGGCTCTGCGACGCCTCGTTGGAGCGGCGGCTTCCAAGTGTTTCGACCAAAACATTGGGCACTGAAGGGTTCGCATCTGCATTATGGTGATCTTTTTGGTTCTGAGGCCAAGATTGCGAGCTTTGAGGTAGATGGCGCTGATTATAATATGCGCAAGGGTCTACCATACCCAACCGGCCAAGATGGTGCACCGATGACCTTGGAGATTATAGCAACGTGTCCGGGAACATCTGGTGAGGAGGATCAATGGGACGGGGAACACCTCCTCAATGCGGATGTCAGGGAAGTGTAAGAAACCCAATCCTTTGGCGTGATATTTGCTGTGCTGACTACTAGACAGGATGGAGATATTGGAGGCTTTGCATGAGGGAACAGAGATGCCTGAATTCCTCAAAGACCGTGAGTATACCTCTGGTGTAGTAGCGTCTTTCACACGGAACAAGGGCGAGGTCTTCGTAGCGGGGACGTGTGAATGGGTGAATGGGTTGATAAAAACGGACTTTTTTGTTGAGACTATTACCCGTAATGTGCTCAACAAGTTTATCTCTAGCTGATTAAAATGATATTGTATCTGCTACCATAGCCCAACTTCCATGGCCTCTTCCTGTAACTCCTCGGGTCCGTCTCCGATACCGATACCTAGGTTGCGAGCGAGAAGGGTGTGCGCCTTCCCAGAAAAGCCAAAGGGATCGTTTGTCTGACTGTAAATCTGTCCAAGAATCCCCTTGACCAGTCTCATACGAGCATCGCTGCAGCCGACATAACGTCCGAGAGTATAGGCAGGCCAAGCAAAGAGCCCTAAATTAACCTCGGTCCGTAAGTTGTTGATTGCTTCTTGGAGGCTGGCCGCGATCTCGTCCGCATCAGTCAAGGGCACGATCGTATTGTGGGACTGAAGTAATGCTGTCAGGGCGAAACAACGTTGCACACTAGTGGTCATGTCTTCTTGCCGAGGTAGCTCTGAAATAAACTCCCGCAAGTCTTCCGTGACGTCTTGATACATAGACAAGCATGCGATGGAGTCCAACAATGGCCTGGGCAAGCCACTGACGGTCTCGATCCCCTCACGACCAGAGCACCACTTGGCCCAGATATGCAGTGGCTCGGTCTTTCTTCCCACAATCCATGCGTTCATATCAAGGCCGCCTAAAATTTCCAGCAGATGCTGTGTTTCTGTGTCTGTGCCATTCGAAGTTGTTTTCTGGCTGAGGACAATCTGTAAGATGTTCTCAAGTTGATGCGTCCACGCATACCCCGCTCTCATCTAAGGTAGCTACATGAGCTTTAATTGTACCAGTCAATGGATGAAGCTTACCGCAATTTGTGATAGCATGACCATTGTTATAACCAGATCTAGAGCCTTTTGGCTCTCATTGCTTGACTGTAGAAATCTTTGGGCTTCTGTGATAGCAAAGTCCACGCTGGCAAGAGCCGAGACTCGACAGCATGAGACGCCGCTCAGTGACATCAATGCCCGGACGCTGTATCGTATAGGCGGTACTCGAGAGTAAAGGGAAAGAACTTGCTGCAAGATCGGATTTCCTAGGGCACCAGTCCAGTGTAGTAAGCTATGTCCATTGGTGAGAACTAATACAGGTCAATAAGTCAACCAGATGTTTATTGAGAGGCTTACAGGATTGGTAGAGCTGTTTATCTGTAGTCCTATTTTGACATTGACATAGCGCGATATCTGGAACGGCAGTAGATGAGCTTGTAGCCTCGCCTGAAGAGATAGGTTTTGCCGCTTTCCAGATCAACCGCATTGTATAATCGCAGGGAAAATTAAGACGTTCACATCGCGAGCAGCAAGGACGTACTTCATCGCACTTTCGGCTGACTTTGACACACTGGGCGCAGCCGTTCCGCGATCTTGTCCGTTTGGTCTGCTCCATCTCCACCCTTGAGAATATAAAGGCGAGCAGAAGAACGTTATCGCTATTTAGCGTGCCATCATAAAGTTACCAAGTAGCCAAGTCACATGTCATGATTTCAGCCGTAGCGTCGCATCAACTCCACTGCTCTCATCCAATCATACAGAACTGCACTCGGCAGTATCACTGGCATCAACCTTGGGGTGAAGAATATGTAGTTTAGTATTTTTCCATTAATAATACAAAGTGCCGCCCAAATATCCTATTCCTTCCGTCATTCGTCCCCAGAACGGGACTCTGGGAAATACATGACCGAGTAATATTAACAGCAAGATGAGTGAAGTCAACTGCGCTCATCCAAGTAAACTCCAAAACGACGCCCTGCGCCATCGACTGGACAAGCGATCAGCTGCCCAGTCTCCATACCGAACTTCCCATTGCGAGCATAATTTCCTTCTAAAAAATTGGCAAAATTCGGGTGTCGACTTCGCGTCTTCGTTTTGTTTTTGTTGGTCGCAGACCAAAGCGGCCCGATCCATTCATCCTCACATCATTTGCTGATCAATCGAGAAAACCTCCATGCCTCTTGGGCCGCAGTTCAACGCGTGATAAGCGCGCAAATTTTTATCTCGTCCAGTTTTTGTGATAGTTACAATAGTTCAGAATAATGTGAATCATTGTTGTGACGCGTAGCCACCGGTGAGGCGGCCCAGCCAGCCTTTGACGCGTTTTGTGACAGGCGAGGCTTCGTCATCGCCGTCGAGATCGGCAGGTCGCTTTTTGGAAGCCAGAGTGGGTTGCTGATCCTCGGCTGGTATCGGATCCTGCGCTGGCGTGGAGTCTTGAGCCAGCATGGGCTCTTGGGCCGGCATGGGCTCCTGGGCTGAGGTGGGAGGATCTTGGTCTGGCATGGGTTCTTGGGCTGGTATTGAGTCCGGCTTTGCCGAGCCTCGCATGTCGCTGGTATCAGCGCTCTCATCGCTGATGGGCGCACTCTCTCTTTGTGCAGGTGTGTCGTCGTCGTCATCAGATTCAAGGCTTGAAAGATCCGAGGATTCGTCAGAGCTCAACTCTACTATTGTCTGTTGACGCGGGCGCAAGGGGTATCTGGTAGCTCTGGCTGGCGGTTTTCTGGCTGGTGGTTCATTTTCTGGAACTTCTTTGATCGGACGTTCTCTCGTCGGAGGCAAGGACATGGTCGCTGCTCTGCCTGGAGGTAACGTAGAAGCTCTCTTCGCCCCAGCCTGGTCTAGATGCATGTGAGAGAAACGTTCTGGAATGCCATCTTCGGGTTGCGCTGTTTGCTGACGGACTGTTTGCTGGCGGGGTTTGCGAGGGGTTGCTTTCTTTTGCACGATTTCGTTGAGTAAATGCTGTCTGATTTTGTGTGTTGTCTTCTCTAGATGTTTGGCCAGCTCAGACTGAGGATCAAGGTCGTTGAGGGTTTTCTGGATGCAGAAGCGTAGCATGTGCAGGTCTCCTTCCTCGTGTGCCCGTCGCTCAGCGGCCGTGAGCCTGGCCATGGCAGCTTGGGCTTCGACTTTGACCGAGGGTCTGTAGAGGTAGCTCATGAAGTGAGGGGCCTGAAGATGGCGCTATTGCTACTGGGAGTGGGGCTGGAGATATGAGTAGGGCCCGGTATTGAATTGCCATGGGTCATTTAAACATCCAGTGTATTAACTTTCTGAATATTGATACGAGGTGCTGTCTAGTCTCATTGCAGTCTTTCACGACAATGAGGTGAGATGAGGCTGAAGTCGCGTGAAAGAGGTAAAAGATAAGGATAAGCAGGAGGTTGGTTTCATTTTTTTAACACGTCTCCACTCTTGATTTTAATGCGTGATGAGCTGTCAACGTGACTGGAGCCTGAGAAAATACGTACTCAAATAAGGTAGCATCGGGTGGGGATTGCAGAGAGAAGAGATAACCAACAAACCAATCGTTCTCAGCAGACGCCAGCGTGACTCATCAAGATCCACACAATGACGTTCTTGACCTAAACTGACCATTTATAGCGCGATTAGCTTGTGTTTTTCTCCATCGCGTTTTTTGGGGGGGCTCAAGCACCAGCCACATTTAATAAAGTCATATTCGGATATAAAGATACAAGATACTACAGGGTACTTGCCGCTTATTTATAGAACAAGCTCTATTAATTGAACTATTGCTCTATTCATGCCTCTCTCTACTAGATTGGAACAACACTGCATTCAGTGTGTACAATTAATACTTATTTGAAAGCGATATGCTCATGACAATTTCGGAGCTCATAACCAGGATGACACCGTAGATTTTAAAACAAAGAGGCGTAATGTAGCATGCCGAAATAACACCATGACTTCTTACCACAATTGTCAATAGGTCGCACAGCTGCCGTCCAGCCTTATGACCACTAACAAATTGAATTAATATTTACTTCAATTATAAGTTCGTTCTCGGCTTGTAATAGGTGAATATAGAAGCATAGTACTCATCAGGATAAAAATGAGGCCCAAGCCTTGAACATTGATAGGAGAGGCTAACTCTCATAACCGGCCACCAGAGTTTGACTTCGTAACCCCGCGACGTTGTCACTGACAATCGAGTCCTAAGAATAATTTAAATGGATAGTGAGCTACATGTAACCCTGTCATTTCTATGTTTCTGAACTCTCTTCAACAGTGTCATTTTCGTCCGTTTGACTGGATGAACCCTTATCCCAAACCACATCCTCCATCACCTTCGCCGCCTTCGCAGCTAGTTCCCGTACTTCATCCGAGAGTTGCTCATTCTCAGACTCTACCACAAATCGTCTACGAGCGAACTCCCTTCTCGCCGTCTCCCATCGCGCCCGCCCTCTATATTTCCTTCGTGATCTGTTCCAAGGCAGCTCCTTACCTCTCTGGTCGATGATTCTATCGACGACTTCAATATCCCTCTCATCGCGCGTATGAGGATACCAAGCGTAGACTTTCTTTCCGGCAATTATAGTCCATAAAGCCGCGCGGGTCACGTTGTGGCTGAGAATCTCAAGTGGGAATGGTCGTTCTCTAGCATGATAACCAGCAAATGGAGCCTCTTCCAGTGGGACAGTGCTGTGCGATCCGATAGTTAGATCCGATATTCCGTATGATAATAGGCGAGCTTGGAATGCACATAGATTCTCGTTCGCACGCTGTTCAGGCCATAACCAGCCAGCTCCGCACCCACAAACGTCGTTTGACACTTCTGCGATTGAGATGCCGAGGACGCTTAACTCGCTCCAAAGCGCCCCTGACTCCCATATCCACTCTCTTTTCAGCGGGATGGTCATTGGTTCAGGCGCTGGGGGATCTGGCCGAGCTTTGAACTCTCTGACCAAGTCGACTAGCTTCTCGTGTCCAGCTTCGTCTGTGTAGGGGATCCGTTTTGCGGCGTGCAGGATAGAGAACCATAAGTCCCAAAGGAACATTTCAGCTGAACCTTGATCATCCTTTTGTTCCGGCTCAGGGAAATCTTGCTCTGGCCCCCACATCTCGAGAGCCTTTTCTGGGCTGTGAAATTGGCGTTGATTTCTGGCCGTTTGTTCTGCATTGAAGTATTGGCGGCCAAAGTTTGCAGTAGAGTATGCTTGATCAACCGGCTTGGCCAAAGTCTCGACGGCTTCAGATACCGAGAGTTCACCGGCCATATACTTGTCGACGACTGTTGTGTCCGCGGAGAACCAATTCCGAACTCTGGCTAGGCGATCAATCTTTGTCGCAAAGTCAAGAGAGTCATCGTCGGCAATTTCTTTGGCGTCAATGTCTTGCTGGACCTCTCTTTCTTCTCTTTGCGCAACAAGTGGTCCAGCCTTTTCCGCCCATCGTTTCTTCCAGCCTGGTCTCTTTTTCTTGGGCATTATCGCGTGAAAATTGTTTTTTTGTGATTGCAAGAAGAAGGAGAAATTCTCGCTAGCAATGCTGATGTTTAAAGTGCTGATGAGGCTGTGCACTCAGAAGGATCAACTTGTCAGACAGACCGAAGAGTCACTTCCCGAAGTGGATTACGGTCTTGGCACTGGCACTTGCCAGACGGACCCAGTTTAAGCTGAAGATCAGCACGCGATAGCTTCAAACTGCTTTATACTACTACGTAGTGGTTTAAACCACTTTCAATCACTTTAACCACTTGAATGCATTTTAGACCACTTTAGACCACTTTAAACTATCATAAAGTACTTTAAAGCATATAAAGTCAGCAAGGTCCACTTCCTCAAATCACATCGTAGCAGCTAGCAAGTCAAGCGTTGGATCTTGTAGAATTGGAATCAGGAGAAGACAAGGCTTTCCAACAGATCTACTCGGGTAGGGCCTAGAGACCGGCCGTCCGTTCTTGAGGCACGGTCACCAGTGGCCGTGCCTCATGCACGGGTGGTAGATTGGCTAGGCAAGGGGCTGGTGACTGAGGAAATTCAAGATACCTCTAAGGGCTAGGAAAAAGAAATATTATTGATATGTGATATTATGTGATATTTATTGGGAAATTGGAGATAAAAGATACTTTTGATAATAAGGGAAAACCTAGGAAAAAGAGGTATCTTAGGTTCCTCAGTCTACCCCCTGTGCCTGATCCTCTGGCACTACGGGTGGAATGGGTTAGGCTAAAGGGGGGCCGGTCACCCGAGTACTCTTCGGAGCGATGTTCCGTGTCAATGCACACGGCTTATTCTGATTAAACGGCTCTTCATCCCAACACGCCTCAATTCTGCAATTGGTGGACCATTTATTGAGCCGAGACATTATATGTTGGTGCTTCGAGACCTGCTGTGACGTGTGTCAAGCCTGTCTAACGGGCGCTGTTGATCTGCACGGCTGTCCTCCTCAGAATGGTATGACGAATTTCTGCGCCTCTTTCGCTAATATTAGTCCAATTGGGCACTCACTAAAGAATATTGGCAATGATAAACTTTCTTGTTCAGCCTCATGATTCGATTGAAACAGTTCCTGGCCGCCATCAAGCCACGATTCTGACCGGAACCCTGGCACGTTGCAAATTCCGGCTTTCATTGGCTTACTACACGAAGCCATGGCGCTATCATTCGGAGCATTTGACGCGGTCTGCAAGATGATATAATGTGAAACGCAGTCCGGTTATTTCTTTCTGCTTATTCCCTTTTGCGACTGGAATTTCGGGCAACAAGATCAACATCTGCCGATATGTCCAAGACTCGTCACATGCCCGGTCTTCTTTCTCTTTGTCTCTGGGTTTGTTTGTTCTGTAGCGCTTTCGCTCAGTCAAGTTTGTCGATAAGCAATGCACCTGAGTGCGGAGTAAGTTCATCTTCTCCTTATTTCTTTTTGTCCGTCACTGACGGATAAAAATCAGGTCAAATGTGCACTCGAGGCTTTCAGCGACCCAGCCTTTTCGGGCAAAACTCAAGCCGAACTGTGCCATAGTAAAGCGTTTGCCAAGGTACTGGGTGACTGCGTGGCAAAACGATGTCTTTTTGGTGAAACAATGGGTAAATGACTTCACGCTCGGCCAGAGGTTCATGAGCTACAGGTTGATAACATTAATACCAGAGTTTACTCGCATTTCCAAAGCAGCATGTCATATTCCTCCGATGGACCATTACACCGAGTTCCAAGTCACTGGTATTACCATGACGACTCTGGCCATTGTCTGTTACATTCTGCGCCTTGCATCCAAAGTCCTTGGGCCAACCTTCTGGGGCATAGATGATACACTCATTTCGATATCAATGGCAAGACCAATGAATTTCACTTGGCAGGAATTTTCACTAACTGTTGCTAGGCTGTTTTGACTCCTGTTTGCGTCTTCTACCAACTCTGTTAGTGGATAAATGGGATGCTATAGGATCTTGCTAACGCTTTATCAATAGTGCTAGGACAGGGCTTGGGCAAAGATTTTGAAGACCTCTCGCATCGTCAAGTAGAAAAATTCTTCAAAGTAAGTGTTAGGCTTTAATATTCAAACTCGTTATTCTAACAAGTTACAGTACTTCTTTGCATTCGGACTCCTGTATCACATTGCCCTAGCATGTATAAAAGCTTCCATTTTATTTCTGTATCTTCAGATCTTCCCAGATTACACCTTTCGGAAAGTGGTCAAGTGGACCGTAGCATACAATGCCCTATTTGGGCTCGCTTATGTAGTGCTCACCTTGATACAAGCACCCGCGCTCTTGGGGATATGGAGCGCATGGGAAAATAAGACGGTCGGTGAGGGTATGTATTATATATCGTTGCCATCACTGGTACAGGCTTGTCTGAACCTAGCCCTGGATATCTGGATGCTCGTCTTGCCGATTTCTCAGTTATACAAATTGGGACTTAAGATCAGAAAGAAATTAGGAGCGATAGCGATGTTTAGTGTTGGCATATTGTGAGCACAGCCAACTTATTACCTGAGGAAAAATCGCTAACATGCCTTATTTAGCTTGACTGTTGTTTGTGCTCTTAAGCTATATAAAATGGTGAAGTTCAAAACCGATATTAGCAAGTCAAGTGAGAACAAACTGATCCTTCTATGTTTTTCTCCACTGACATTTTATGTTAGCCCAAAACGGAAACGATGTCATTCTTTGGTCTTACATCGAGCTCTGTGTAGGAATCATGGTATCTTGCATGCCTCATACACGCCAACTTACGCGAGAGGTGCTGTCTAGGTGGCGGTCAAATGGACATGGTATCGGGAGCTCTGTGAGCAATGGTCCGTTCGTCACGCGGTCTATTGAAACAATAACTGAGGTTTCATTTCCTGCGGATACACTAGTTCTTCATGACGAAGGGAATCTTCTTACAAAAGTGTAGTCGAGACGCAAAGGAGATAGAGCGCCAGTGTCGACATAGCAGTCAAAGATTTACTGCTATTACATCATTACTATCTACACCAGAGGTCTGGAATTTATTGTTTCAACCCTAACATGATATAAATTCCCAAGTGATCAATCTGAACTATGAATTGCAACCGTGTTTGGTTTCCTGTATGCGCTCGACAAAGTATTCCGGCTTCTAAGGACACCTTTGGACTATTATACAGTTACTGGCCTTTAAATGAACGCGGAGTAAGGCTATAGCCTGGCAAAATACTCCCAACCGGCCTGAAATATTGCGGTATAGCAGAATCTAAGATCAGTCAGAGTCTTCATGCGTCGCCCTCTACTTTCTCCCCCCCAAACCTGGGACAGCTCTCCTACCGCGCTTTACAATGTGTATAACGACATTGTCAGAGTGCAAGTTCCGCAACCTATGGCTCCAAGAGAGGTATAGCAAAATCGTAGAGGGCCCAATATGGGTGTCAGCAAGTGTAATCGGTGATCGCAAAGGAAATATAAAGGTATCACTATTTTGTATGGAGAAGCCAGCGTCGGATCACTATTAATTTCAAAGAGGAAAGTTTCTAGATACACGGCTATATGTCGCAAAACAGGAACCTGAATTTGTAAAATAAACAAAACTATCTTCCTCTGTTAAGCTTGCTCACTACGTAGTCGTATTCCAACTCCACAAGGTCGGTGGCTTGGAGCTCGAGACCAATGCCATTGAGCGACCTCCTAAGACTATCCCTGTTGGAAGCATAGATCATCTTCGCCTGGATATTAGCCTCATCAGGCGACCAGGAGATAAAGATGATCTTCTCTAGAGTACCATCGACCCCTTCCCGGTGATATCTGAAGTTGTAGACGGCGCAACGGGGCCCCTTGCCAACATTTCCTCGGATCTTGGCGGTAGCGTTTTCTAGCTTCTCACAGAACTCCTCCCAAGCCTTCTCTGAGGGCATGTGGTTGTTATCGGACACACGATCAACAACGATCTCATTGTAGCCGTCGTCAAGTTTGTAGATGATGTATGTGTCCTTGTGTTGAAGCCTGAACTTTTGGTAGGCCTCCATGCAGGCAGGCGAAACGTTGACGCCAGATGGCATTGCGGTTTATGTCAGGAGCGGAGAACTTGAATGTATTTAGCTAATGAGCGATAGTAATTGGCCAGACAGTCTCAAGACGGAAAGCGAAATGAAGTAAAAGGACAGAGTTAGTGGAAGTGAGATGAGAGCTGGTTATATATTTTCTAGCCAAAGTTTATATGGCAACTTCCAACCCATTGCCTTAGCCCCCTCAAGAGATTCATGACAGTCCCCAAAATGGAATAGTCTGGCACATCAGTGGCCATTTCACTGGCGAAGAGTCCAGCTAGGCTCCAGAACTAGTGGCTGACTGCAGCGACTAGTGGAAGCTGACAGCGAGCTGAGTAACGTGTACGCTAAACTAAATGATAAGGTTACCAAAGCCGGCACATTACGGATCAGTCAGAAGAAGACAATTTTAGAGATGGCACCATGTGTTGTAAAACAGTATCTATTCCAGAAGTATCTCATGAATTTGCGTCCGCAGAGGAAACGAACTATCTTCCCTGAGTGCTTATTACACCCACTCACTGTGAACTGCTTCCGATTTATTCATTTTGGTATCTTGATCATTAAAATAACTACAAATATTTGATTCTATCCCGGCCGCTTCAATACGGCATCGCGAGCATTCGTTCGGTAGCCAATGGCAATGTGCTTAGGCTGCGCGAAGCTTCTCAAGTATATCCTCCTCACCGAGATCTCCAACATCGCTGGCCTCGATGTCGAGACTAATGTCATTGAGCGATTGTTTCATAGAATCTCGGTTGGAACCCTACAACATCTTGGTTCTCGCAGGAGCGTGATCGGGAACCCAAGAGATAAAGGCGATCTTGTGTTCAACACTTTCACCAAAGTCGTAGACGGCGATCGATGGACCCTTCTGATGCAGCTTGTCTAGGAGGTGTAGTCGGTGGCAATCTCCTTGCCGATAATCCTATAGATGATAAATTTGGACTTCCTCTCATCTTTGAGCTCTGTGAAGGCTGGCGAACAATCTGGCGAAACGGTGATTTGAGAGGTTATAATTGCAACTAACTGCAGGAAATGAGACGCTTAAGATCTGGAATAGATGGGTGATATTAGATTACAGGATGAGGTGATAATGGGAGTCTCGCGGTACAAAGCTAAGCAAACGGACAAGGTTGATGGAAGTGGATGTGAGAGTGGTTTATTATCTATCTTCCAGCTCTAGCTTAGCCATAAATGTTGTCACAATGACGGCAAGCACCAAATGCTGTTTCAGCTAATTGCCTTATTAGCCCATTATAGTTTATCCTACGCAAGACCGCCTCTCCTTATCCTCACTGTCAGGCTGGTGAGGGTACGCTGAGCTACAAAATTAGTGGCGGCCTGTAGCGACAAGCGGAAACTTAATGGAATAGCACAGCGGGGTCAAATTGTATCATCGTAATTAATCTGAAGAGGACGATTATATATCTGCTACTGTACGTCGTAAAATGGTATTAGTTCCAGAAGGACCCTATGAATTCCTCAAGTATCTTTAAATCTTATGGCCGCACATTTCTATATGGAGCTATAGTAATTAGGAAGCCCAGAACCGTTGAGTTGAACTGACTTTCTCAATTATAGACTCATATTCAAGCTTTCCAACATCGGTCAGCCAGAGCTCGACACTGAGTCCGTATTGAGTGATCGTTTGGAAGACTCCATTTCGGAAGTCTAGGTTACCCTGGGTTTGCTACGGGCGTCGGGGCACCAGAAGATGAAGCCGATCTTGGCCATAGAACCTTCGCCGATGTCCACCGAAAGCTGTAGATGGCGTAACGTGGAGTCGTCTCGGAGATTTTGCGTGTGAAATCATCCCAGACAAATGGCAAGTAAACGAAAATACATTATAAGGCAAGAACGGCGAGTAGCACGATATAAAACAAAGCAAAAAGATGCGTTGATCGAAGGGGGGGCAGGAGTGGATTATATCTCTTTCAGATCTAAGCCTTCAGTCATAAATCTTCTACAAATTACTAACAGGTCTTCCAACCAAGTGCTTGCTCTGATTCGTTCCAAGCAACTCTGGCTCTCTCAACATTGTATTGCCGATCTTATCGGTGAGAGGTCCACTGAACTACAAAACTAGCGACTCTTGCAGCGACTAGTGGAAACTAAAGGCGGTTCAGCTGGTCTTCAACACGGGCCGCTATGACGGATTTCCTAACTAGGACAAGATCGGCTAGGCGGGATCAATAGTCTCAGGTGTAGTGACGTGGTATTGAAGCATGATGAAAAGACTGGCAAAAGAAAAAGTGATAGCTGACGAATATTTATTTTCCGAAGCTGCAGCCTTTCACTTCTCTTCTTTCATTCCATATTGACTCAATTTCAGCAATCTCACAATGGTCTACAAAGCTCTCACGACACACCCCAAGGGGCTACGTCTCCTTTCTCTCGACGGAGGTGGCGTACGAGGGATCATGGGTCTCGTCATCCTCAAAGAGCTCATGGTTCGTGTGCAAAAGAAGAAGGGTCTGAAGGAAATTCCTCGCCCCGCTGATTACTTTGAACTTGCCGGTGGTACCAGCACCGGTGGCATTATGGGAATCATGCTCTTTCGACTTCGCATGAGTGTTGATGACACAATTGCCGAATATGACAGAATCGCAAAGAGTATCTTTAGTCCCAAGATCTACGGCTGGGATATTAGTTGGCTCCCTGGATCCTCGTATCTCAACAACAGCAAGGCCCTTGTTCAGGATAGTCGTTTCGATGCTGGTTCTATGAGCAAGGCCATTGATGAGGTTGTTGAAAAGTTTGGCCTTGATGAGAACGACAAGAAGCTTAAGGGAAATGCTCCTCTTCAACACGATGAAGGCGCCAGAATGTAAGTGCCCATTGTCCTGTTCTCAGTCATCTCTAACACGGTTACTCTAGGTTCTGCTGTACTACTGCCCAGAACAGAGCTGAGTCAATGTTGATGCGATCCTACAAGGACGAGACCATCTACACCAAGTCCAAGGTCAACGATGCTCTGGTTAAATACGGAGATAAGATCACTATCAGCATCGCAGCCCGAGCTACATCTGCTGCACCAACCTTCTTCCCTGAAGTAAAGTTCCCTGAAGAGAAGCCCGAGTTGGTCTTCTGGGACGGCGGTCTTCTCAACAATAACCCCATTGATCAACTTTGGTACACTCGCTTCGAGCTCGTTGACCCCAAGGACCCTTCACCTCCAATCTCATGCGTCATAAGTCTCGGCACAGGATATGTCAGCCCTGGCACGGCGAAAAAGTCTTGGATCAAAGTTGTTGGAGTTGCATCGAAGGTGATGAACTTTGCAACCAACACAAACGCCAAAGGCAAGGACTTTTCACGACACATGACGCATTTGAATAAGCGGGAGGAGCATAAGGACACAAGGTATATCCGCTTCAATCCTTTCCTCAAGGAGGAAATTGGCCTTGATGAGTATTTGAGGATGGAGGATCTCAAGGCGATTGCGAGGAAGAGCATGGAGGATCCGAATGAGACAAACCAAATGTGGATCAACCGAGCTGTTGACGCTATTTGCGATTAAGAGTAGAGTAGCTAAAATCTTCTATTTGGATATTCTCTTCTCGCTACTTGAAATGCTGTTACTGCGGCATTTAACTATCCTCATCCGAATCGTGGACAACCATTACCAAACTTCTGGTCGATCTATGTCTTGAATCCGTTAATTTACCCACTAAAACCCTGCCATGTGAGTGGGCCAATGGTTAGAGTTATGTTCTGTTGTGAAAGCATAAAAATATGCTACGAATGAAGATCACATCCCAAACCAATTGGGTTAGAGCTTAGCTTAGCATAGAATCATGAAGAATCGAGGCCAGACAGTGCCCACCCACTAGAATTGATCATCAGCATAGCTGAGACATCAGGCCAGTGCGCAGTCTATCCATACGTCATCAAGCATGCTTTCATCCCGTGCTGACAGAATTGGGATTATGGGTAGCTGAACTAGTGCTGCAGGCCAATATGAGGCATGGCCGGTATGGGCGAGCTTTTTGATCTGAAATATCATCAACCTCTAAGGATAGATTTCTAATAACCATATCATGCAACGAAATCTCAAACGTCCTCAGTCTCCAGGTTAAATACCCCCGACTCGTTGATAAAGTTCACAATCTCCTCCAGGTCAGTTGGTCCAACAATACGCTTGACCCATCCAGTCTCGCCGCTGTATAGATAGTACTGGCCCTCGACTTCAATCAAATACTGAACCTCTTGAGATTGGGATAAACTCATGAAGAGCGGCTTGATTTGTCCTTGAAGTCCGGTTGAACTGATCAACTCAACGGCATATCCATCTTCTGCCCATTCATTGTCGCCACGCATCTCCTCGTAGTCATTTGTCCAGCGCCTTGGTGGTTTTTGCTACTTTTGTTAGCCATCATTAGCGTTATGTTGGAGTTTGTTGTACTAACATTTGTGTTGGAAACAACTTTCCCGTTGACGACTTTTGTTATGGAAGCCATTATGTCTTTTGGGTAAAAAAGAGTTTTGTAAAATCTTGGAATCTGAGCTACATATCGCAGAGATAAAGTGAGGAGACGCAGCAGATGCAACCTGAATATATATATCTCACATTTATAGGAGAGATGGCTTTAAAGTAGTTAGTTTACAATTGATGAGATTCTAGAACCCGCCACCAAACTTGTGGCCGAGCTATTGAATCTAATATCTTATCTACTAGACCGAGAAATGCCTGGAAAAATAAGAAGGCTAAAGACTAACCACCTACGATAACTAATCGTTTAAGACATTTAAGACATGGCGGCATATCAAGAGACTATTGATCCTTCCTCCCTGTTGACAGAACCGACTTTGTGGTTGGCGGAAGTCATGATCGGAATGCACAATGACATGGGACACTGGCAAACCTTTGGACGTTCCCATCTTTAAAAAGTCTACGTACTTAGAAGACTCGGGATATGTAACCCCAGTGGCCGAGGAACAGAGGTTTCTCACTTGTTCTTTTCGGCAGAATCTATATCAATGAGCTCTGCCTCATTATATTACTCACTATCGCTCTCAACAGTCTCGGGCTTAGCAGAGTAATCGATTTCTTCAATCTCCTCGAGCTTAAAACGGGGTATGTCATGCTCATTAATCATCTGCACTATCGCCGTCAAATCAGTTGGAGACAATGACGCTATATCTCGGCATAGAATCGTCCAAGTTCTCTCTGGAATGGATAAGAGGTCAAGATTGACTGCCGGAAACCTTTACCTAAAATCCGAAATTCAGATACAAAACGGCGCCGATAAGGCATCAGATCATGTTTTCAGTCTGTCGATCTTTATTGGGCATGCTTGTGCCTCCCTTGCTGACGGAATTGACGTTGTGGCTGGCTGAACTGGTGCAAGGAATGAACGCCCGGACCAAGCTGACCGCATTAACCACGGAACGGCACGGCACGGGGCACGGGCAAACTCTTTGGCCTGTGAACTTATTAGCTAAAAACCATCGATCATTAACCTCAAACGGGTTCTCTCCCTGCAGACGATTCCGACGCTAAACTACATTGTCGAGCCAAGCGCAGCTCAGGTATTTCAGCTCGCTACTATAGGAAGTGGCGTATAACCCCGCACGCTTTAATACGTCCAAGCTCACTTATATGCAGCTGAGGAACGAAAACAGAAACGCCATGTTTCTTGGGATACGATAGTTTGCGTGAAATATTGGATGATTGGGGCCAGTGATTGGCGTGATTAATGATGGGTTAGACAACGGCCGAGAAGTGGCTTGTCACATCGCATTCGCAGGCCAAGGGGAAACAAGTGGGTTTGAGTGGAAAGAATGAGAAGTCGACAAAGTGAAAAGGTCAATGCCCCAACTTCTGCGTTCCTCCGGACTCTTACTTCTAGCCTATGCTATAGTGCTGCCTTGGTAGCTTCAATACTACAAACACTTCAATTCATCTTTAGCTACAGGCACTCAACATGTGGATCACGGACGCCTGCAAGGCAGTCGTGCTGCGCTTCGTCGCCGTATTCCACTACCCATCCACTCCAAGCGATGGTCTACCTCAAGATGTCCTGACCTTCACCAATGATCACTCTACCCCAAATGCACCAGAATATGATTATCCTTACTTTGAAGCCCCCAGTGGCCCTGATCAGGATGGCAAGAGCTTCACATGCCAATACCCTGATCTCGAAGGCTGGGAACCATGCACATCTGCGAACAATCGCACCTGCTGGGTCAAGGGTCCTCATGATCAGAGATTCGATATTGGGACAGATTATGAGAACTTTTTTCCTTTTGGAATTACTAGAGAAGTGAGTGGAAAGATTCTTAACATTAAACTATGCGGCTACTCATCGGCTTGCAGTATCACCTCAACGTGACTGACCATGCTATCAACGGTGATGGTGTCGACAATCCGTATGGAAAGATGTTCAACGGCAAATATCCCGGCCCTTGGATCCAGGCTTGCTGGGGTGACATCATTAAGGTGACAGTTCACAATCATCTCCGGTACAACGGCACAACTATCCACTGGCATGGACTACGACAGCTTGAGAGCTTTGAGATGGATGGTGTCAACGGAGTAACCCAATGTCCTATTGCTCCCGGTGACAGCTACACTTACACTTTCCGTGCTGTTCAGTACGGAACTTCGTGGTATCACAGCCATTATTCTCTGCAGTATGCTGATGGCTTGGCTGGTCCAATTACCATTTATGGCCCGTCGTCTGCCAACTTTGATGAAGGACGAAACCCCATTCTTATTACCGACTGGAGCCATCGGAGTGCCTTCCAGTCGTGGCAGAGAGAACTTGTCCCTAATAACCCTACAAGACCTATGATGAACGGCGTGTTGATTAATGGTGTGGGTAACTTTGCTGGAAGTTTTCCGCGTGAACGATTCAACATGACAGTGACAAAGGTAGGCCCAGACACCAGCCGTCTGGTGAGGTATTATACTAATGAGATTTCATAGGGCAAGAAGTACGTTCTGCGTGTCATCAACACCTCTGTCGACACAACCTGGATTTTTAGCATCGACAACCACAAATTCGAGGTCATGTCAAGTGACTTTGTTCCAGTCAAACCGTACTCGGTTTCTCATATCGTCATTGGAATTGGCCAGCGTTATCACATTGTTCTTGACGCAAACCCCACCAACACCACCACAATGCCTGCATCTCCCGATGGAAACTACTGGATCCGAACAGTCGCAGCAATAGGATGCAAAGGATTCGAACCAGGTAACGAGCCTGACGAGCGACAG
Organism: Fusarium austroafricanum; assembly: GCA_012932025.1. NCBI lineage: Eukaryota > Fungi > Ascomycota > Sordariomycetes > Hypocreales > Nectriaceae > Fusarium > Fusarium austroafricanum. Next base: position 73,224 of record JAADJG010000048.1, on the reverse strand, counting down.
GGTATCCTTCGATACGACCCAGACAGTAAAAATGTGCCAACGACGTTCCGAGAGGATTATTCTCTGGCTTGTCGTGACGAGGAGTATGATCGATTGGAACCTGTTTACCCTTGGAAGGTTGAAGAAACACAGATCAACTGTAAAACACCCAATCGCTCCAAAAATCTCAATTTTCTAACCCCCATTCTTTAGATACCGACAGCAGATTCAAGATTGGTCTGCAGAGCTTTAAGGATAGACCAGAGCATTCGGATGACTTCAAGTGGTGGGCCTTTGGCGAGGTCCCCCTCTGGTTGAACTTCTCTGACCCCACCATCCTCAACCTCAACAATGATACCTGGAACCCCGACTATGCTGTGGACCTTATTGTTCCGGATGAACAGAAGGATAAATGGGTTTACATTGTCATCACAGCCCCTTCAGCTGATGAACTCCAAAATCCCAAGAGGAAGTTCCTCCCTGTTGCTCATCCCGTAAGTGACCACTTTCTTCTCTTCAAAGCTTACTCTAACATTCCTACAGCTTCATCTCCATGGCCATGACTTTGCACTTCTCGCTCAGGGGACGAACTATGACGACTTTAAGAGAGGAAACGTCACGCTGAAGTTCAATAACCCTCCACGTCGAGACACTGCACTTCTTCCAGCTGGAGGTTATCTTGTCGTGGCCTTCAAGGCAGATAACCCTGGTTCTTGGTTATTCCATTGTCATATTGCTTGGCATGCATCAAGTGGGCTGGCGATTCAGATTATGGAACAGCAGGAGCGGTTGAAATGGCTCATGACGCAGGATCCTGATAAGATGTTGGAGGTGGAAAGAGTTTGTCGTAAGTGGAATGAATGGTTTGGCGACAAGAAGAACCTTTGGAATGCGAAGGTCTTCCAGGATGATTCTGGTATCTGATGATCTCACTGGAACTTTGACTTAAGGGTGATTTCCGATAATGGCACGGGGATCATTCGTCTCCGTAAAGTTAGAATCGGCAATAAACAAGCACTTAGTGAGTCAGTGCTACTATCAATCCATCTGATCATTATTGGAATTACTGCTGGGTTATATGCCTGTGTTTGAACCTCTTGTTGCCATTAATCTACCAAGTGTATGCATACAAATAGTCAGGTCATGACAGGGGGTGCAAAGTGAAAGGTACCACCAGATGGGGTGTTAATTTGCGGACCATTTCCTTGGTTAATGTTGATGCCTCCACCGCCAAGATGGATTGGCTGAATTCCGTCCGCGTGGTTGTGAAATACATGACCCGGCTGTGCATTGCCCATAGATGCAGGTGTGCTTTTGATCTCTTTCAACGCAGCCCTCAATTCACACAGTTGATCTTCCGTGACAAGCGGAACCTTGACAACAGCTCCAACAGACAATAGTAGTTTCTTCATCACGCATTCTATAGTCCCACCATCGTTGGCCACAGCATGATACCGTTCAAGGAACGGCCTTTTGTCTTCTGGGCCGGCTGCCACTACATCCAGTAGATCGTCAAGCTGGCGGCCGAATGAGGGGCATTTGTCGGCCATTTGGAGCAATTGAGAATGCTCCTCGACGTGTCCAGTAAAGTTTGACTTGACTGAGGTCAAAATGTCTCGCACCAGAGGAAGCTGCTTGGCAACAACCTTGAACGCTTCTGGAGCTTCTGTCGATTTGTGAATGGGGTTGGAAGTTCCAATTGCATCTCTGATAGAGGCAATTGCATACTCAAGGGAGGTTTCCACGCGTCTTGGGTTGGTCGGCATGTTTTTCCACTTCTGAGTCAATGAGACAAGTATTGGCTGCTCGTAAGGAACGGTAGTGTGACGTGAGACAAAGTGCGGATCAATTGTAATTCGGGGCACGACAGGTGTTATAGTCAGACTCTCACTTCTTCGGCAATACGCCCGATTAATTAGGATGGGGGTTGAAAATAGACGACACCGGCTGGCCGATCGGTCAATAAACGAGGCGTTGTTTCTTTGGCTTGGCAAATCTGACCGGTGTGTTAGCATTTGGCACACCTAGCCAGGTTCAACTAGAGTCTTATGACGTACAAGCAAGAATTTGGATCAAACCTAGTAATTCCCATATAGATACCCTAAACCTCTAACTGAATCCAAGAATCTCCTTGGCCTATGTAGCTTATTTACAATTTAATGCATTTTACCACAACGCTGTTTCCTGCTCGGCGACCTTCTATGAGATCACGGTCGGGCACAACAGGGTAGGCTTAATGGTGTGACGCGGCAAGAAAAAGGTGGCTGAACGGCAGGATGACTGCGTTTCAAGATTTTGGTATGGTAGGTCTTATCAGAGGTTTAACTGGAGGGTTCATTGTCTAAACTGGGATCCAGGCGGTGAGGCATTTTCAGAACCCCAAGTGAGATGTTTTATTGGCAGTGGCCTGCAGATTGGCTTCGGAGGTGGCTTAAGGCTCCCAGCCTGATTTTCCAGTTCTACCAAAATTGCATATGGCGAGGGTGAGTGCATAGAAGGATAATGCGGCTGATTGCAGCCTGGATCTGGGAATAGTCCCTAATAGCGATTATGGAGCGGGCTCCAACAACCCGTTTAGAAGTCCTTGGACCCTTTTAGTTACTATTATTCTCACATTGGATTTGACATTTTAACGCCGATTCCTTTCTAGCTTTTCCCCGCCATGTCGCTTGCTGACCAGGCTGTGAGACATGTTGCAGCCGAGAACAAGGCCAATGGCATTCAACCGTTGCACCAGGGAGACGGAGACCTGTCTATTCACACAGGTGAACATGGGAGTATGACCAATGTCAGACAGCAGAATGTCTATAACAATTGCAGTAAGATCCTCGAAGGGCACGGAATCAAATTTTGCGTTTACTAATCTGGGGAGCTGTGATCGACGTTCAACAATACAAAGACGAAACTAGCAACGAACCCAAAAGGCCTACCAGTGAGGTGAAGTTGGTAATCGATACTGTTCATCTATGGACTAACTCAAGATACAGAGTCTCATGTTATTGACTGGATCGCAAGCGTTTGTTCTGGAGACGACCAAGTGGCACTTCATCGTACGCTGCTTGCCGAAATTGTTCCCAGGACCGGGACTTGGGTCTTCGAAAGCGATGAGTTTATATCCTGGCTAGACGGCCCATGTGACTTTCTTTGGATGTATGGAGATCGTAAGTATTGAATCATACGCAGAAAGAACATGGTTTAATTTTATTTTCACAAGTTGGCACAGGGAAAACGATGCTCACGTAAGGAATTATCTTGCCATGAGGGCACTTCATTTACTAAAGCCATTCCATTAGATGCCTAATCATTAACCATCTTGAGCAACTCCGTCACGAAAAGTCAGTTGCGTGTATCTATGTGTACTTCCGCGGTACTACGATTACGTTTCAGAGCATTGTGCTTGAGCTGTTAAAACAGCTTCTTCAACAGCAAAAGGATGGTGAAGTCTGCAAGGACCTAGCTGATAGGTACCTTGAGTGGCATCGGCATCGGACATATCCTTCTCTTCAGGTTTATCAAAGATTGATCATGACTTTGTGTGGACTATTCTCGCAGGTCTACTTGGTTATTGATGGCCTGGACAACTGCGTCAATTATGGTGGCGAGAGAACACAAGAACTCGTCGAGGATATGATGAGAGATCTGCGGGCCCATGCCAAGATCCTAGTCACTTCGCGCAGCGGGCTACTTAGCATGGAGACCGTGAAACCTCATATGACTTTGAGAGTGGTACCCCGAATTCAAGACATCAGGATCTACGTGAAGAGTCGCCTTGACAACAAAATGTCGGCACCGGAACAGCTCAATCAGGTCACAACTCCAGACCTGAGAGACGAGATCATAAACAGGGTGACAGATGCTACGAAGGGAATGTGAGTGAACTTAAATCACGATCCTTTACTGAGTCAAGTCATTAACGGCGATAGTTTTCTTATTACGAAGCTTGATATGGATTACTTGTGCCAGCAAGGAAGTCTCGGACTCGTGAAAACTGCGCTTCATCAGCTGCCACGCAATGTCCACAGTGCCTTTACGACAACCATCGAACAAATCAAGATCATTGATGCTTCAGACAAGATGGCTTCGCTGCGAGGTCTGGCTCAACACACGCTTACTTGGGTTGCTAATGCTATCACACCTGTAACAGCTGACCAGATCAGTTTAAGCTTCGCTCTTCGGTATTGCCAAGAGGTTTTCGATCCAGCATTTATGTTGAAAACTCATCAAATCATGGCGTCATGTGCTGGGCTCGTTACCATGAATCCAGAAACTGGGATGCTTCGTCTCGTTCACGAGTCGGTCGGAAGTTATCTCATGGAACATGATGTGATCCCAGACAAGGCTCACATAGAAATGGCAAAGACATGCCTCAGATGTCTCTTAGTCGACTCTTGTCCGGTTACTGCATCAAACAACGCTTCAGAACCTGTCGACAGCTCTTTGATGGAATACAGCGCGAGCAATTGGATTAAACATATTCGACAAGGAAGGAAGGAGAGCAACAGCGATGATACTGAAAAGCTGGCCCTGGATCTTCTGAGAGACCATTGTAGACTGGAACGAGCGTTCGATGCTATGGCAAAGCTGCAAGCCATGACATATCGTGGCATGACTGGTCTTCACGCTGCTATATATTTTGGCGAGTACCAATGGGCAGATACTCTTGCGGAAAGCCAGGCAGACAACAACGATTACATAAACTCTGTCTGCTCTGATGGTCAGACTGCTTTGCACTGGGCTGCTAAATATGGCAAAGAACAGATGGTTGGATTATTAATAGCAAGAGGGGCGGACCTCAACCTCAAAGACAAAAACGGAGATTCTCCACTTCATGTGGCTCTGACTTGTACCACCACAGACTGCGAGGGAGTTGTCGAGAAGCTGGTACACGCCGGAGCCAAGTTAGACATTCGAGGAAGAAGAGGACGAACGCCCCTGGCATGGACGATCAAATATGGTCCACCATCGATTGCCGTAATGCTCGCACGGAATCCGGACGTTGTTAATGCAGAAGATGATCTAGGGTGGACTTCTCTCCGTGAAGCAATTTCCCAAGGTTCACCCGAGATTATCTATCTTCTACTGGAAAACGGTGCAGACCCAAATCGTGCTTCTACGGTCGACGACTGGACCCCACTTAAAGCAGCGGTACAGGTTGGTGATGAATCGATGGCTGCACACTTAATTCGAAGGGGTGCCAGAGTTGATGAGCCTGATCAGGAAGATGGCTTCACACCTCTCAGATGGGGAATCACATATAGCCACACGAGGATTGTTGAACTCCTCCTCCGTCACGGGGCTGACCCTAACACGAGGTCAAAAGACGGCAAGACATTACTGCATGCAGCATTAGAAGACTGCCAGAAAAACAAATCGATAATCTGGACTTTGATGGAATATGGTGCTCGACCCGATGATCAAGATGAATATGGCTACACCGCTCTGCACTACGCTATTCGCCGCTCACTTCAGAAGATAGCTTGGCTTCTGATTACATATGGCGCTTCAGTCAATATTCGTAACAGTGAAGGACTTACTGTGCTTGACTTGGCAGTGGGGATGGATGACCTTTCTGCGTGTTGGCTGCTCTGTGAAAATGGAGCCAAGCCAGATGGCCCTGGAGAACAGGGCCTGACAACGTTTCATCAAGCAGCGGCTCTTGGTCGTTTGAAAATACTCCAATTCTTCCTGACTCGGAATGTCAATATCGATCACTCTGATGAAAAGGGAAACACTGCACTGCATCATGCAGTCTTGCGTTGTAAAACCGATATTATCGCTCTGCTTTCCTCTAGCGGAGCATCCCTGGACTTAAAGAATTGCAAGGGAAAAACAGCTCTCCACTTGGCCACTTTACAACAGGACTATACCACGGTGGCTATCCTTCTTGGGCATGGGGCTTTATGTCTAATCCAAGACAATTCTGGCCGAACAGCCCTTCATCATGCAGCCTATACGAACTTTGAAGATGGGTTGACTCTTTTAAGTGAAGCAGCAAAAGTGCTCGATGTCGCAGATGACGATAATGCGACGCCATTTCATCTGGCTGTTTTTCGAGGGAATGAACAAAGCGTCAGAAATCTGGTTGGACGAGGCGCTAATGTTACTGCGAAGGATCGTTGGGACAGGACTCCATTACAGATCGCTGAAGAATGTGGACATGGCCATCTAGTAATGTATTTGAATAGCCTGGGTTAATTTCAGAATGTCTATGAAATCCCCGTAGTTTGTCTAATGCTACTTGTATAGTTGACTAACCCAAGAGTTAAGTGAGTCTGACTATGACCTAATCGTATCATCTGAAGAAGAACGTCCCCGTACTGGAATGTTGGAAATTAACTTGAGATCCTGTACCAATGTTGAAGTTCAAATTTCCATTTTCAGCGTGGGCAACCTGAAGCCCTGAGCCCCAGTTATTGAAAGTCATGAACTGATTCTGATTTTCTTTGTTCTCGCCATTCAACACGTTCGAGTTGAGGAGGTCCTGGATATCTTTTCTTGTTGGTGTTTGAATAATATGACTTAACGTCAATACTTGCAAGTCTGCAATGATACCATCCATCAAGTTGCCGACTTTATGCTCCTTGGGTAACATGCTGACCGCCCTTCCAACTTTTTTCCATGTTTTAGTCGTTGATGGAAGTGTCTCTGCGTTTAACAGTCTCTGTAGCTGTACACTCTTCTCTTGGCAAGCTTGTAAAGTCTCCTTCAGCGCCAAACTGGTTGTCGAGACTTTCTCAGAGTCGTCCGAGATGCCTTTCAGGGTTATGCGGAGGGTCTCTTGAATGAGGGGTAACCGTGATGCAACATCCCGAAAGCTGAATGGTAACGAGGAAGTATCCTTGACTGCATTGCAAACTTTGACAGATGCGTCAATAATGGCAATAATGCCCGATATAAGTCCAATAATCTCGGCGCCAGACATTTGCGGATATTTGGGGCTTGATGGATGATCAAACTGAGTACCTTTTTTTGAAAATGTCAAAGTGTGCGAAAACATTGCATTATTGAGAAAGCCCTGATATAACGATTGAATTGCTGCCTGGTATTTCAACTGCAGGTGGGCTGGTTATGTTGGTCAGCCTGCATATTCACACCCATCCTGCAGCATAGCCTTTCTTGTTCGAGCAAGCCGCATTCAATATGAAAACAAGGGGGTTGAAAATGGCCCAAAATGGCCCCGGTAAGCGCTTGGCAAAGTCCTACCGACCCCTCAGCTGAAACATTCTGATGGCAACTTCCACCCAATAGAGGCTCAAGACTCGGAGCCTGATAGACATAACCGGCTACGAAGCCGAGCCTCAAAGAATTCTGTGGAATCCTTACCAGGTCAATCTTTGTTCCTTCCAACTAACCATCAGAGATTTCAAACAACCAATGTTCTGACAGATAAACGAAGAATAACAAGTTTTGATCTTGTGCCCCCTTTCATAGTCTCATCAGTAGCCAATCATATTTGTCTATGACTATCATAATGTCGAAAAGCAACATGGAAGATAGCGAGAACAAGAGTTTTTCCGCTCCCTATATCACAGACGAGGAGGCGCCGGTTCCGCGCCAGTGAGCCCTGAGTCCCTTTTCTATATTAACCTTCTGACAATTAATACCCAGAGGTAGCTCTCGTAAGCCGGCACCTGATCAAGATGAAGGTCGCACGAAAAAGTCCAAACCTGTTGTAGACCCTACAGCAAGCCGCCAAACCCCTGGTGGACAAGCCTCTACTCATCCGTTAAGCCCATCTTCGGATAGCGCCCGCCTGCGACAACGGTTCGCAGAAAGTAGAAACCGCCCACGAGGAACAGTCGCACCACCTAAACAGACCCGATTTGGAGTGTCTTTCAACAATAGATTGCGGGAGCCACCAGACAATACGTCGGATGACTTTTCTACCTACAACCCCTACGCAAATTCGTCCGCTTATGGCCCAGAAATCAGTCCCGACATGCCACGTTATGGGCCCCCTCCATCAAACCACAACTATTCTAGACACCAGTCACAACCACCTCCTGTCACTGTCGGGCCCCCACCTCTGGCAACTCAGTCCCATTACCAACCCCCTGTCCAAAACCGAGAAACTACTCGCAATATGGTGAACCATACCCTCGAGGCTCAGCCACAGCCCTCATTGAATAGAGAAGAGGTTGAAAGAATTGCTAAAGGTTACGTGGAAAGTGAGCGGGCGGACTGGAAACGACACGAAGAACAAGCTAAAAAAGACTTACGCCATCAACTGGAAGCTGATCGCGCACGAATAGAGCAAGAGATAAAAAGCTGGTATCACTCAGAACTCGAGTCCGAGACAAGGAAAATTACAAGCGAAGTTGCTCGAGATCGAGATACTCGGGTTGAAACTGAGAAACATCTTATCTCCGCCAAATGGGAGAAAAGGCTTGCTGCAGAAGTCGAAGCCAGACGTCAAGCCGAGCATCAGCTACAATCTCAGTTAAAGGAGGGAGCAGAAAGAGAACGACATCTCAGAGTCAAGTTGTCCGATTCTGAGTCTAAGCTAAAATCTCAACAACTAGCTCAAGACGATATGCAGCGAAAGATGACGACAGAGTCCAAAGAAGCTTTACAAGAGCTCGAGACCAAAGTTATATCAGAGACGAATCATAGGGAGCATGTCGAGGGTGAACGTAACAGTTTGATTGATAAGCTGGCTATATCAGAAAGACTCTACCTTTCAGAGGTTGACAAGAACGCGCTGGCCCAAAATGAATGTAGCAAGCTACAAGCACAACTTTCGCTCTCGGAAATGAAGTCAACGACGAAGGATGAACATATTGCAAAGGTGACTGACAATCGGGATGACTTGAATAACAAACTTGGCAAGTGTAAGAAAAAGCTCAAGTCCAAAGAGGAGGCCTATGATGTGGCAGAAAAGTCCCGGCGTTTATTGGAGACGAAGATGGTTGAATTGGAGCATCGACTCGCGTCCGAAGTTGAAGAGAAAGCAAAGTTGATCAACGAGCATACTGAGCTACAGAATCAGTTTTCGGTGTTGCAGGAGGATTATTCAATTAAGGTAAGTGAAAGGGAGACAGAGGTGGCTGAGATTGGGCATCTTCTTGAAACCGAAAGATGTCGTGTAACATCCGCAGAGAAAGCGCGATTCGAGAAGGAGATTGCAGATCTCAGGACAAGGTTGGAGGTGATAATGGAGCAAGAATCAGCATCGAGGATTGCACCGATCCAGCAAGGCCTTGTACTTCTGGCAGGTCAGCTTGCTTCAGAGACGAGTCTCAAAAAGAGAGCCGAGCACGAACGCGATGAGTTACGTGTGGAGCTATTTGACATGAGACGAGCCTTTCATAGGCAAGATTCTAGCTACGACGAAAGTGGGAGTAACGATTACGAGGAGAGAAGACAGAACCGGATTCTCGATGCCACAAACACAGCTTCCAGACCACGGCAGAGAGGTCGCGAAAGAAGCCGAGCACGGCATCCTCCAACTAGACCCCCGGCTCCGGATCCACCACAGTTATACGTGGATGAGAACAGAACAGGAGAGGTGTCGAGTGGTGGTCGAATTAATGGTAGTACTTATTGGGTTACTTCTGATACCGGCACAATCCAGAATCATGAAATGAGGGATGATGCAGGAAGGGTCATCAACTGGAAGCTCATTGATGGATACGATGAGGCCCTGGCACCTGATGGCCTTCTGTATCAGGGTACCGACGGCTATGGTCAGGTCTATATGACCTATCCTGGGAGGCAACAGACCCCTCTTGACTCGGAGAAACATGATTATTCAGCAAGCGAGGACAGCGAGCCTGAACGCGAAGACACTACTAATGAATCTTCTATGGAGTCCACAACAACGGCGTCCTACCACTCTTCTAAACATCAAACATCAGCCTCATCGGGGGATTCGGGGAGAGGCCAAAGTGGGGAATATGTTCCAGTTCCAATTCCTGGTGGCAAAAAAACTCAAGACGCGCCTAGAGTCACCAAACAAGACAGACCACAACATGGACATGATCTCCATCAGCCTACCCCTCTCAGACCACAAGTCGGAGCCAAGATTCAGTCAGATATCAATCATGATATGGAGCCTGACTTCAAAAACGGTGCTAATACTGAAGCTCCTCAAGCTTCGGACAGTAGACCCCAGGCATCTCAGCCGAGCACCAACAGCGAGGTTTCTACACCCTCAAAGCGGGTGCCGGAGTCTGAGGTGTTGAATCACGACAATGGTAGGGGAAGCATTGGCCTGAATTCGTATCCCATCCACGGAAGAGAACCAGTCCTTTTGCTCCCGTACGCGGACAATTTACAAAGACCCGTCTATCTTGTTCCAAACCCGGATGGTAGGACGGTTCGCGTGCTGAATGGACGGACTGTCGAGGAGGACCAGTATGGCCTTCCTTGGAGCTTCCAAAGGATTAACACCAATGCTCGTTCATCAACCGAAAGCAAAGGGAATACAAGAAGGACGGGGGTTATGAATAAGACGTCTTAAAATATGGTGATCATCGCAGCAGGAAAAATAAATCGATAGTCAACGCGAATGATACAAAGAGATTTCATCATGAGAGAATGATCCTGTCAACATAGCTACTACCTAGAATCCTCCACCAACACAGTCGTTACATGACATGGCCATCGCATTGTGATACTCAAGGATACCTCACACTGAACACAGGCGACACCGACTTGTCCCAATCACTCTCCTTCTTCTCATCACCAAAGATTCTTAGCGCACGATACGCAACCTTGTACTTTCCAGCAGGTGCATAACCTCCATCCGCAAGCTTTCCATTCCACACAACATTGCCCTTACCCATTGCGTTCCACTGCATAGGGAAACCAGCGGGTGCTCCGATGCTTTTGGTCGAGTTACCAGAGACGGGGATGAGCTCGGCTTCGAGCTTGGCTGATCCAAGGGCGAGCTTCCATGCCAGAGCAGGAGCGGGCTTCTCGTCTGTGGCATTCTGTCCCTTCACGGGAAGAACGAAGGTGGTGTTGGCGGGAACGGGCTTGAGTTCGTCTTTGTCGTTGGACTTGCTGATCCAAGTATCCTCAGCGCCAAGAACCTTCGACTTGTGAAGAGAACCTGTAAGTCCCTGATAGGGAAGAGAGAGGGAGACACCATCTGTACCGTTGACAGCAATGTATCCAGACCAGAGTGCAAGACGCCTGGCATCAAGACCCTCGGGAGGAGTTGGCATCACTTCGATAGTGACTGAGTCGCCAGCGCCAATACTAACCTTCGCTTCGCTGAACTTGAGGCTAGCATGGGCGGCGGCAACCTCGTTGGGGAAAACGGCGGGGTAGATGCTGTCTTTTTCAAGGGTGTAGACACTCTTGGTAGGAACATGCGAGATACTCACATCGAGATCTTTCTTACCAGTGTTGTGGAGAGTGAAGTTGCGAACCTCAATGAAGTGATCAGTATCATTGAAGGACAAACTGGACTCGCTCAACAAGAGGGTAGAGTAAGCAGCGTCGTAGGCTTGGATAAGACCACCACCCTGTTGAGGCACAGGAGCAAGGTAATCAAAGGTCTTCTTGCCGTCGTTGAAAAGCGTAGGGTTGGAAGTGGAAGACAAAAGGTTCTCAATAGTAGCGGGGTCAAGCGTTCCGCGAACCTCGGCGATAAGAGCAATAACACCAGCGACCAAAGGACACGCCATAGACGTTCCTGAAAGAACAGCATAACCGCCCTTCTTGAGAGGATATGTTGAGAGGATGTTTCCACCAGGTGAGCCAAACTGGGGCTTGACATCTACTTCCCAAGTAGGTCCCCAAGAGGAGTAGGTGCTTACAGTGCCGCCTGTAACTTCATTCTTGCTTTCTTCAAGGATGACCTTCCCATCAGAGCCATCGGACATCTCAATAGTGACGGTTTTTCCTTCTTTCAGAAGACTGATCCACTTGGCACCAATGTTGGCGGTGACCATACCAGCAGCAAGGATACCTTGGGCAGCGGATACATCAACCTTGGAAGCACCGCCAGGAGCGTTGTTGTAGATCATGATGTACTTGGCACCAGCCTTGGCAGCGTTCTGGGCCTTCTGGACAAAGGTACAGCTTCCACGACGGACCAAAACAATGTGTCCGCTGAGGTCAGGTGTACCAGATGGGTAAGGGTCGCATCCACCGTTGGCGACAGAAGTATCGAGGCTAGGAGCCCAAAGAGGGAGGGTAACATTGGCCCAAGCAGCGGGAGTACCAGCAGTCGATCCGAAGCCGGTCTTCTTGCTGCTGTTATCAACAGTATAATGAGAAATGTTCAGCAACGAAACATAGTCGCTGTTATCGTATGACGCAATAGCCATGACCTTGTTTCCAGTAGCAGCAGTACTAGCATAGAACATGCCTACATCTCCAGAGTTGCCAGCAGAAACGGTGCAAGGCACGCCCTTTTCGACGATTCGAGAGACAGCAACAGCCCAAGGCTCCTCAGACCAACCGCTAGGTCCTCCAATAGAAGCAGTGATGATATCAGCGCCATCCTGATACGCCTTGTTGAACGCAGCGATGAGAACATCATTGCCTGCTTCTCCAGAGCAGCCAAAGACGCGGTAAGCGCCGAGCTTCACACCGGGAGCGGCACCGGTGAAACCGTACTGGTTTTCTTTGGCGGCGATGATGCCTGCAACGTGAGATCCGTGGCCTTGGCAGTCCATGGGATCTTCATCTGGGTAGACAGCGTTGAAACCATTGTAGTCATCTCCGACGAGATCAGTGCCGAAAGAAACGAGGCAGTCGGAGCCGAAGCATCCACCCAATGCGGGGTGCTTGTAGTCAATCTAAAGTCGTCAGTTTTATTCTTGAGCCATGAATATTTGAACTTACACCAGTGTCAACAACAGCGACTTTAATGCCATGTCCGGTAATTCCCTTCTCCCGTAGCTTATCAACCTGAACTTGGACGTGAGGGGAGTAAGTATCAGCCGTGTCGTTGTCGGCTCTCTTCCTAAGAGGAGCCTTTGTTCCAGGTGTTGCAGTCCACTCAATCTTTGGAGTAGGAATGCTGTAGACCTTGACCGGCCACATATTCTTAACAGCTGGGAGAGCAGCCATCTTGGCAGCCTTTTCCTCAGCAGTAGAAACATCGTCAAATTGGATCGAAACACCCTTGAAGAGTTCGTAATCGAACTTGACGCGAGTTTTGTACTTGTCATCTGCAGTCTTGTAAAACTTGGCAGTATCGTGGTTTTCTTCAAATTCGAAGATATAAGCACCTGGGACATGGGTAGCAGCGGTGCCCTGCTCGGTTTCTTGAACAGCAGTGGACAGCCCTGCAAAAAGCAGCGCCGTCAATCCAAAGCGGACCATGGCGAAGGAAGTGTAAAAGAGTGACTTGTAAAAGAATGACAAAAGCAATAATGAGTGTAAACGGCCAAAGAGTGACGATACCAAAACGAATGTGGTTGAAGAGAAGACCAACAATCACCAGGGTTAAACAATACATTTTATAGATTCGTAGCTATATGAGCGACAACTGCACATACCCTATTAAGAAGCACGGTCTAGAACCAACAACATGTGATAACCAACGATAAAGGTTAATTACGCAGTAGGCCTACAATAGCTGCTTCATATCAACTCGTCGCATGCACAGAAGTCCCAGCTAATTATCATAAGTTCCCGGCACATTTCTCAATTAGACAGACTCTTATCATAGCAACCTACCGCTTTAAAGTTAGCGCAAGGAAGATCAGATGGAGTGGAGATGCTCCCCTCAAATGAAATCACAAGACGCAGTCTTGGCATTCAGGGGCAACGCGGGATTAGCAGGGGTTGTTCGTTAGCAGCGTAGCAATGGCGCAATTGTATCCTTGAAGTCGTGGGATTTTATCCTAAACGGAGCTTTCTTCCGTGGAACTTTTCTCGACTGCCGGACTTCATGAACGATCCGTAATTTCAGGGGATATGCATGTTTCTCTGAAGAGAGTGGTTATTCCTTGAATGGGTGAGGATGGAGGGACTTTTTCGTGCGCCGATATCGTCTTGCCTATCTTCGCTTAGCAGAGTGGTGAGGAGAAGTGCAGAACTACCCCGCGGAATACACTGGCCGGAACTATCTCCGAGAATATTAGGCATGTAGACAGCAATGTTTTCACATCTTGAGTTCGGTAGGCTATTATTCATAGGAAAGGTTCACTAGGAGTAAAAGTTCTTATCCGTATTCTTAGCGAAATTTCAGTGCAATGCTACGCAATGAGTGATATTCCCGATCAGCTCATCTTGAACCTAGATTAAGCTTTCTGCTAAATATATCGAATTTTCCTCTAATGAGCAACCAAGTTCAATGAACAATTTGGTGTGATGCGAAATATCATCATGTGACATAGCACTTCAACCTTTGAGAGTTTGGCCGATTTTGCAACAAGAATGATAAAATCTGCTGTTCAATCCCTGAATTTCATTATTGTTTGACAACAAACGAAATGGCGGTGCAGATAGGTGAAAGACTCTTAGAGTTCCGGCATAAAACTCGCATTCACTACAGAAGCTGCCTATAAATCAAACGATCTCGAATTTTCGACTTAAAAGTTGTTCAACTTAGGGTAGTCGATTTAACTAATAGCTTTGCTCGGTTGGGTCCATAGAAGTCTAGGGTACGCTAGTGTGCCGCATAGTGTGGATGCCTCCTTGGTCGTAGCGCCTGCGAAAAGCTAGCTCGCCATCAGACAGACTCCCCTCCCTCGCCTACAATTACTTCCATTAGACACATTGTTTTGAATATCGCCTTTATTCTCTACCACTGAATTCTGGCATTTTAGAACTTTTACATAGAAAAGCTTAATGTAGTAACTCATTCATCGAAACGCGGCCTAGCATATTACATAGTCAGGACAGATCTGAAGCGAACGCTTCCATTCTCCATCTTGTCAAAAGCCTCCGCAAGTTGGGTCGAAAAGTCAAACTTTTCAATAATACACTTGATACCATGAATGTGTGCAAAGGCAATGGAATCCTCAGTGTCCTGCTGATGTCCCGTATTCCATCCGTGAACACTAAGACCTTTCATGATCATGTCAACAGTGTTAAACTCAACCGGACCAAGGGGTGAGAGAACGACTAGTTTGCCAAGAGGCGCAAGACCTGCAGTCAGAGGGCTGACGGCTTTCGCATGCGGAGCCGTTGACAAAATCATGTTGGCGCCGCCAAGCTTCTGCAACGCCTCTGAAGCATCTTCCTTGCTGGCGTCGATGTAATGATGGGCACCCAGCTGTATAGCAAAGCCCTTCTTGTCAGGTCCGTTGCTCAGTGCCACTACTGTATACCCCATCTTGGAGGCATACTGAAGAGCCAGATGGCCGAGTCCTCCCAAACCTTGAACAGCGACGAGTCCGCCCTGGAGCACGCCTATGCTGCGGATGGCGTTGAAGACAGTGACTCCAGCGCATAGAAGAGGAGCAACTTCAGCTGGGTCAGCTTCTTTGGGGACTCGTACGGCTGCTTCGGCGCGAAGCTGGACATATTCGGCGTAGCCACCGTCCACACTTACACCGTTGACTACGCCATTGCTACAAAGCTGGAAGAGCCCCTGCTGGCAGGACCGGCATGTACCATCGTGGCCTTGAGTTACGTAAACTGTTAGTTTCAAGAATAGAATGATGAGTAGTGATGGCGTCAGACTCACCGCCATGCCAGGCACCTCCAACACGCTCGCCTGTCTTGAAGTTGGTAACGCCATCACCGACAGCAACGACATCTCCAACGGCCTCATGACCAGGAATACGAGGGAATACATCTCCAAAGCGGCCCGACTGCATCCAAAGATCGGAGTGGCAGACGCCACAAGCCAGAACCTTGACTAGAATATAGCCTGGCCCTGGCTTTTGGAGGTCAACCTCACGGATGGCCAGCTTGGAACCGCTGTTGTCGACAAATGCGGCCTTGTAAGTCTTGGGGAGGGACATGTTTGTGGTGGAGAAGTGTCTGAGTAGAAGTTGAGAGATGGCAGTAGTTGAAGGGGTAATGGTTGTATTTGGTTGTTTAGATGAGAATCTAAGTGCAGAAAGATCAAGCTCTTATATAATAATGCCAAGGCATATTTCCTGCTTTATAAGCCTGAGGAGGCTCGGTGATCACCCCAAGCCGCTTGATCAGAAACACAGAACATGCAATGTAATTGTGTGTTTGAGTGTAAATCTGTATAGGAGCTACCATTGAGCGCCGAGAGCCCAGAGCCGAGCACCGAGGATGTAGATGTGCATGAAGATAAGCCAATCATGGGCGAGTCAGAGATGAATGGCCACATTGAGTGCTGACCGAGTTACGCATAATTTGTCGCGATGACGACAAGAATTCAACAGTAAAAGCTCCAGCTTAGACCTCCTGCATTGGGGGTGTAGATTACATGCCATTAACCACTCAATACTACCTAAACATCCTGACACACCAGGTTTACTGTATACCAGACGACCAATCCATACCACGGTCTTCCATAAGCCAATCAAAATTATCCCACGCATTGAAGTACAAAGAGTGATCCCAATCAGCCGCAAAATCGAACCCTTGGAACCCTATCACTACTCCCTGAGACCCTCCCGGCTTGTTCAAAACATGGTCAAGAACCTTTTTGATTACGCCGCTGACATTATGCGCAACTGAACAACGGCTTTGTGATGGACATGAAGATTTCAGGTATCGAACCAGCAGGCTGAGTTGCTGGATGATTGAGGATCGAGAGTAGGTCTCGCCGGCGATTAGCTCGTCATCAGTGGATAGACTGACGGGATTGGGGTCTAAGAGCTCCATGCACAGGACAGCCCCGGCTAATGTAGCGTAGCCCATAATCTGAAGGCTGTTAAACATGCAACACTGACGATAAGGATACAACTTACGATCCAGAGGTTATTCCCTTGCAAAGCTGCCCAGATATGCTTTTGAGCCCAAAGGTTCAATGTTATAACTACCATCTCAAAGCTAGTTCGCAGAAGAGCGCTTCTAGGATAGCCGTGCTTTATAAACATCCGTTCTACCAGGAACATATTCAGTAAATGGTCGAGCCTAATGAGAAGCTTGGGATAGTCGGTGTGAAGGTTGATATCCTTGACCTCTTCGAGTGTTGGGCTGCAAATTAGCTGAGGTGGTAGTTCCCTGTAAAGATCCAATTCTTTCATCTTGGGTTTCCTTTTACCGAGGTTGGTTAGCGATCGAAGTTTGAATCGGGGTAGGTTCGTACATAATATCATCAATGCTTTGATCCCCGTTCTGGCTTAGTACCAACTCAAGGATCTCATCTCGGATCAGCGCAATCATCATGCGAACTCGTAGAAGCGAACTCGAGTATATCCGACCATCCATGTTCCACCCATTTGGATCCAGGCGGTGGATCTGCCTTTGAAAGTTGTCTCGGTCCGATAACAGGCCAGATTCTTCTAGATCCAGTGGTGGTTTGATATAACAGAATCTTCGAGTCAGGAGAGGTGGTCGTCCGACGAACGTTGATAAGAACTTATCGACTATGAAGATCTGACATCCAATACGTCGATGGATTTCCATGGATACTGATGTTGATGATTGTTTTGATCGATTATCATGAAGGCCGGAGAATGTCAGCATTGCAACAGTTTCAGCGTGAAACTTCCAGTATGGTAAGCCTGGAGAAGTCAGTACGATAGTAAAGTGTCCTGAAGATACTTATTGTAAAAGATGGACTTACTGGTCTCGCCATGCATCCATGCATGAAGCATAGATCGCTTGTACATCAGGTAAAGCATAAGAGTTCCTGAACTACCGCCCATACTAGCCAGAGTGATACAAGAAGAACAGTAATCGGTGTACTGACGTATTGTATCCGGCTTCCCGCTTGAAGTGGCCGATGGCCCGTCTAGAGCCGCGTATAGAAATATAACACCGACAGTCTCCCAGCGGAGGTTTGCCCCTGAAAAGCTCTCGACCCAAGCAACTGGGTCATCTTGATCTTCTTTGAGGGTCTTTCGTGTATTAATGCAGATTTTACTTCCCATCTCACGTAGTCTACTGGCATTCCTTTTATCACTGAGATAAGACCCGAATGCGTTCCAGGTACTCGTGATGAGTGTCTCACCAATGCTTCCCAACCATTCATCGTCAAGATTGATATGCGCTGAGTTTGGACGTACGTGGCTCTTGTCGGGTAAAGCTTGCAGTATTCTCACAGCAAGTTGGCTTGCTCCTTGGTCCATGTTCACCATGTTCTGTATCTCAGCCCCAGACGGTGGAGTAGATATCTGCGGCGAATGTGGAGCCTCCTGGTTTATAACAGAAGGATCTTGCGCAGCTAGATTGGCTTCAGTTTCTAGGTAAGCCGCTGGGAAACTCGTTGGGCCAAAGAAACCCTGCGGTGCTCGGGCAGCTGGTGAGCTCCAAAGCCCATCATCAGGTCCATAATGACGGGTTGAGGACTCAGCACCCTCGGAGTTCACTACCGATGATTCGGAGGCCGGTTGGAGAGGGACGCTTGGCCCGACAGAATCAGTACTCTGGGCTGGGGACTCGTAGTAACAGTCTGATGCGCCATTGGGCCGTCTTCTGCACCGGCGACAGACTGGATAGCTATGGTCGCATGCAACCTTTCGGCGACGACACGGTTCACATGCTTGCTTTTTGCCGTTACGCCGAGTGACAAGTGGACTGGACATGAATGCGGATAAATGTGAAGTGGTTGATTGGATGAGCCGAAATCCGATAATATGGTGAACCGACACTTTGTTGTGCAGGCGGGGTTCAGCCCGTCAGCAGAACGCCGAGCGCCGAGAGCCGATATATAAGCAACATGCAGGACACTGGATAAAGCCTATACAGGGATATTTAGTGCTTATTCGACTTCCCGGTTTCTGGTGCATCAGAGTTACAATCAGATACCATTCGCAGCCTCAAGTCAGTAAGTTCCAAGTGAAATAGACTACAGGCCTTGGTCTTGGTGCCGCATTGGAACATATCACAAAGCCGAATCGCGAAAAGCGAGCACATCAGAGTGAACAGCGAATGATCATGAAATTCTGTGCCATCTTCTGTCTTGGCCTTAACCTTAACCATTAACCTCTTGACCAATATTATGACTTGTTCCCGAATAAGCCCGCCCGGGTTTTAATCTGGCAATAGCTTCGGGCCCGTTCTTGTGCTAAGCCAGATGACTCCTCACTTTTACAGTATCCCCTCGCCTTTCAATTCGCATTCCAATTTTGAGACTTTTAAGCTCCCTCTCCAGCTTGTCAACCTTGTTCTTCAGCATATCCACTTGGTTCTGGTACTTAATGCAATCCTTCTCAAGCACAGCATTCCTTCCCGCTTGCAGTTTCAGCGTTGCAATCATATCTTCAGTCGCCCCATCAGCTTGCAACGTACTTTCAATATTTCGTATTTGCAGCTTCAACGACTGATTCTCCGCTTGTAGTGCTTTATCTGCCTTCTTCTTTGCAGTATCCTGACTCTTCTTGCTCTGTTTGAGACTGTCCTTCTCTTTCTTGACCTTCTTTTGGCGTTCTTCGGCAGTGCTGTCTTTCGAATCTTGTGTCAACCGGCGCAAAGTCGCTCGGTCAGAAATCCCTTCTGCTTCTGCGTCTGTGATGATTTGACGAGGTTGCCAACTCGAATCTCTAGATAGTTCAACCCAGCGGTCGCGAAAGTCCTCGATGACCTTGATCCAAAATTGAAGATCTGCCTTCGATTGCTTGTCTTTGCCAACGGATAGAGCGTGAATTCTCTCGATATCCTCTGCGCAGCGATATCCGATACCCGGCCAGTCTTTTTCGTCAACAAGTTCAAATAGGTCGGTGTGCATAAGAGTATTTCGCTTGCCGTACTCATGTACCATGAATATCGTCGCATCTCTATCCCAACCAAGAGTATTGGAAGCATTATGTATGAGATCGTGATACGGACGAGATGCCTCATCGCCACCATCGGTTGAAGTGGGACGACTACTTTCTTCCTCAAGAATCGAGGATGTATCAGTCCAGTGTTCAGGCAGCTGGACTCCCCCACCATCGTCGACATGCTGACGTAGTACTCCCAGTCGCTCAGCCAGATAGTCTCCATACCTGCAATGAAGTTCCAGTCGAGATTGAGACAAGGTTTGTATAATCAAGTTTTCATGGGTTTGATGATATTCTTCCGCCAGAGGCAAGAAGAACCAAAGAAAGAATTCTACAAGAATGAGGAATGCGAGGGACGAAAAGATTGGGATATAGAACATATCAATGTCGCCATCAAAGCCCCACATTGCCCATAGATTATATGCTAGGGTAAAAAGTAACGGCAATAAAGCGATGTCATGAAGAATAGAGACAAGCTCGAACCTTTGCTTCAGGGACTTGAGGTAATCATTAATCGCCTTGAAGATAGCCTGTGGCGAAGGTGATGTTGCTAGGCTATTGCGCAATTGTTCAGCGATGGCAGGGCGAACCTGAGCCATGAGTCTGGTGCTCCATCTTCGATCGGGTCGTCGAGCAGCCGTTTCTCCATGCATTATCTGTTGATTCATTGTCTAGCCGCTTTATATGTCTTGGAGTGCTAGAGATCTAATGTAAGACGGCGGAAGAAAATGACTCTGGAGAGAATGTCCAAAAAACGAACGAGAATTATAACTGTAAGTGCGGGGTTCTGGGAGGCTGACATTGTGCTCTACAGCCTGCTTGACGCCCGAGGCAAACGTAGTGAAGCGGACAGTGCTTACAGGGCTTTTGCTGAGCGGTCATTTCATTTGTTGCAGAGCTGCTTACATAACATTGAGCGAATCAGCGGCATTTTACTTGGAGCTGTGAAACACAGCGGGACACAATTTGCTTTTTCGAGGCTGTAGGGAGCCATAGAAAATAAAGAGCGCATGCACTCGTTTTTTTTACCAAGCTGTGTATATCACAATCTGACGACTATACAATCTCTGTTGCTATTTATAGGCGTCTGCTTTCATCAGCGCTATATCTCGCTTTGTATATAGACTTGCGTGGGAAAAACGAACTTTGAGGTCTTAACATTAATAAAATCCCATTCATCGACATCACGCATGGTTCAGCAAGCCAACAAACAGCCTTCTGTGCTCAGTAAAGAGATCCACTAACGCCCTTGGTTAGGCTACTGAAGATCGCCTTTCCCTCCCGAGTCGCAGTGTGAAGAACTTATTTCTGGTCCACAATATGCATTGTGGTCAAATCCCTTTGCTGGTCCGATGACAAGATACCCATTCCACGTTCCTCCATGAGTCAGATCCAAACACTTGGTACTGCAGACTTTTGCCCCGTGACGTTTGATATGATATGATGCTCGAGCGCGCCAGCAATGGGTTCTTGGTCAGCTGTCATGTCGCAATGCCTACCCACAGCCTTTATATGCCTTGTCAGTGCCCATAAGCCTTGCATAGCCATGTTTACCTGCATAATATCGGCAGAAGATTCCATTGTTTGGGCCAGCGTATCCAGTAAAAGAAGAGCAAGTGTTAATAATATTTGAAGCATGCTCAATAGTGGAACCTAGGTGCATTGATAAGCTAAATATCATATCAAGCTACTCGGTACATACTGATTTGAAGGGTTGTGTCCTTTATGGCACCCCCAATAATAACACATGATGAGCCAGCGGCCAGGATTTTCTCGCAGACCTACGCTAGTGTCAGAAAAGCAACGACTGATGATTCCAGAGTTACCTGACCCTGGCATGTCTCCGTTTCCCAGATACGGACGTCTCGGGCTCGAAGTCTTCAAGATGATACAGTGCCACGGCCTGGGGCATACGGAATGGGTCGATCTCCCCTGAAGTAGGTATAGAGTAGAAAAATGTTGGCAAGGACATTGAGACCAAGAAGCTCATAAGGCCTAGTCTCATCGTGATTGAGGTAGGCAGCGAGGTTAGCTGCCAGAAGAACGGTGGGGATAATGTATCCGGCTAATGCCTGAATAAACTTGTCGAGAAAATGAGGCTCGGAGCGGACAGAGGATACCATTGCAGTGATGCCCACAAGAAAACTAGGAGATTTATTAGCAGTTTTATATTTGAGTATTGCAAAACGAACTCTGATAATGAAGGAAAGAGAGAAGATATTGGGTGTTGGCAGATCGGATTAACGGACCACGGCGAGGCTGGAAAGTAAATATGCCGCTTATCCGATCGAATCCGATGTTCTAGTTGGCTAGACATAAAGCACAGACTTATGAAAAGGTTACATTCTCAGAACCAACATATTTGAAAGAACCAACAGGCGCTTTATATATTCACAGATTCTTCACGAGACGGAAAACCGGCATGTTTCGTCATATGACATACCTGATCGGGAATGTTGCATGCCAAAAGTTCCGACCTGCGACGTTGGTCAAAGAAAACTAAAAGATGGAGCGTTGATCGGTTTGTAGGTGAAAATGGTAACGAAGCAGTAGTGGAGTTAGCTGTTCTGAATTCCACTCTTGGAAAACACGCTGCACAATTATCGGATCTATTCTATAGTTAGTGTTCTTGTGTAAGGCCTCAGTATGCTTATTTATAAACAAGGTTTGAGTATTCAACAATGGCTCATACTTCCTTGGTCCTCGCGCCGAGAACTTTGACCCACTACGGGACTTCTTCATCCATGTCTTGGAAGAACAGAGAGACGCAAGAGTGAACCTCTACAAAGGTGACCCCGAACTCATTACTAAAGGAATGATGGAGACCGAAGAGTTCAAAGGGAGTATTGCTCAGCTTTAAAACAATGTTAAGCTAATCTCCAACAAATTGTCTACTAAGTCTATTCCATTTTTATCACCGAGGTATAATGCTCATATGAACATGGATACTGCGATGCCTAGCATCATCAGATGTAAGTAGGTCAAAGAAGTTAGGGTCGAATTGACCATATCTCCTACACATGACGGCCATGATGTACAACCCTAACAATGTTGCGACTGAGGCTAGTCCGTACAATATCGACGTGGAACGCAAGGCTGGCGAAGAGCTTTGGGAGATGCTAGGCTACGGGCATGGCCTTGGCGATGAAGAATCTCGTGTTGATCCTTGGGGGCATATTACTTGTGTATGTAGACCTTTTCTGCGTGGAGTTACTCATGTCTAATAATGGTTGCAGGATGGCTCTGTTGCCAATCTCGAGGCCATTTGGTCAAGTATGCTCACTATCTCTCCCGTTATTTTTAACCATCTGACGAGCCTTAGTTCGAAACTTGAAGTACTACCCGCTCTCCCTCAAATTGGCAATGGCCGATGGGGCACCACTCCACTTCTTGGCCCGTATTAAGCCACCATTCATAGTATCTACCTACAAGGAGATGAAAAACCTTTCATCGAGCTTTCAATCTGGGAACTTCTCAATCTGAAGCCAACTACGATTCTGGAAATCCCCACTCGCTTGACCGAGGACTATTTGATTTCTGCTAGTTTCCTTCAAACTGCCATGAAGGACTACTTGATTTCAACTATTGGCAAGGAACATGTTGACTGGCAATCTAGGATCACAAACCCAGCCAAGTTCTTCGTCAGTGCTACGAAGCATTATTCTTGGCCGGGGGGCGGAGGTTTGTATCAAGGAACGTCTCTTGAACTCTTTAGCTGACTACGGAAATAGCCATCTCTTGTCTTTGATCTGACAACTTCGTTGACATTGGCGTCGATGAAGAAGCTCGCATGGACATCGAAGGTTTTCGTGCTCATCTAGAGTCATGCATCAAAGGCGATGATGAATCCAAGTATACACCTGTCTTTGGCGGCGTGGTCATCATAGGATCAACTGAGCACGGAGCCTGTGATCCTCTTGATAAAGTCGCTGAGCTTCGTAGGGAATTCCAAGCTCGGGGTCTTTCTTTTGCCATTCACTGTGGTGCTGCATGGGGGGCTACTTTGCTTCTATGATTGACCACGAGGCGTATTGCTATCCTCCCGGTGAGATACCCTTTGTGCCGACCTTGGAGCTCCAAGAGTACACAGAGGAGCAGCTTATGTTTCTACCTGTTGCTGATACCATTACTATTGATCCTCACAAGTAAGTTATCTACTGCTTCTTTATGAGGACTTAATCTGACAACTTGACAGGTCGGGTTACATCAACTACCCCGCAGGTGGTCTTTGCTACCGCGATAAGAGTATGCGCTACTTGATCACCTGGACTAGCCCGATCGTCTATTATCAGGGTGATGACAAGGGAAGCATGGGCGTTTATGGTGTTAAGGGAAGCAAGCCTGGAGCTGCAGCCGTAGCTACTTGGCTGACTCACCAAACTCTCGGACTTGATAAGAATGGCTACGGCAGACTCCTTGGGGAGGCCATTTTCACTTGCACCAAGGTTCGTAACATGGACGTTGCTTGTTCATGAAAATATTCTAATACTCTCATAGCTGTACTGCCACTGGACCACTCTTACCAAGCCTGACGATGACCTCATTGTCGTGCCGTTGATCAGACCGCCCACTGAGCGCAGCAGAGGCTCAAAAGAAGACATTGAGAAGGAAAAGGAGCGCATACGAAAGGAGATTCTCGGAGTCAGCAACGTAAACCTCTGGAAGAACGAGAATGCATAGAATCTTTTGAAGACACTCGGCGGTGACTTGATGATCAATGCTTTTGCTTACAACTTCAGTATCTATAGCAAGCCCAACACCGACATTGTAAGTCAAGAGATTGCTTGGGTAAGAAACGAAAGCTGGCATTTGATGCAGGGAGAAGCCAACTACCTGAACCAACAAACCTCCAAACGCCTCTCCTACGCCCAAGAAGATGATCCGACACCTATCTCTGAACGGCCTTTGTTTTTGACGTCGTCTTCCTTCAGTGAGAAGGCATTTACCATATGCCTTACCAACTTGAAGCGACGCCTCGAGCTATCCAGTGATGAGAACCCGGCACATGGAGACTTGCAGTTCTTGGTCAACGTGATGATGAGTCCTTGGCCAACGGACTCTCCGTTTCTCCACAGTCTGGTGGCTTCCTTCAGGACGATTGTTGAGGAAGAAGTCAAAGTAAGTCCTGTTGGTAACAAGTGACGTCGGATCTGACGCCAACATGATAAGCAGAAAGTGATTGCACGAAACACTGAGAAGCCCGATATCCATGGCTTTGTCATGCAAGGTCTTGACAAAATCCATCTCGTCCATGTTCCCATGCTCAATATGGCGGCCCATCGATGGCAGAACCCAGACAAGTTCTATACATTTGCCAATGTTGCTCCAGAGAAACTGGGTGACCTTTTGAACTCTAGTGGCGATGTTGAGTTCCGCATGGATGATGGAATCCCAGGAGATGGCGTTGAGCCTCTTGCAAAGTTCAAACTCTCCCACATCCACGTCGTTGTCAAGAGGTCTATGTAGTATAATGCGTTGGACAAGAAGTATCCCGACAGAATGCCCTTCTATCTCTACGGAAGCAACGCTGAGGTCCACGTCGATCATGTGTTAAGAACTTCACCTAATGCCCAGCTCAGTGGCGGCTGTGTCAAGCTCAAGGTGGAGCCAGCGATCACTCATGAACAGCTTGGAGAGGGAATTGTTGCAGTATTTGAGGATGTGTTTGAGAACTCGATTCACCCGCTGTGAGTTTGATGCGCTGTTTATGCCATTCCATATACTGACTGATGATAGGCCCCGAGTTGAAGTCGAGGACAGCAAGGACAAGGCCGTCAAGCTGGACGCGGCAGGCCTGTCTCTGATTCCGGGCCACAAACATGAGGTTTCTTTGTACAGTACCTACGAAGACTTTTTGGGAGGTCTGAACCAATTACAAAAGGTGATTTGAGCTTGACTTCCAAGATGCTTGCTGATTGGGACATGGTCAACATGGATTACGTAGCATGAGATAAGAAATGAAATCGCTTCGTATTTAGTGTGCTACATCTATCTAAACAACTAAACAATTGAAGTCCTACTTCTTCATTGAGGAATCGCCGCCCATCTCATAAACTGGTTCCTGCTCTTTAACCTCGTTGCTAGCCATCTCATACGCGGGAGCAGGAGTAGGGAAAGGCGAGGGGGAAGGAATCTGGTTCCATCCCATAGGTGAAGCTGGTCCAACAGCAGAATTTGATCCACTCAGCATTGATACGCGGGCATCTGATGGGGCTGGAGAGGTTGCCATGCTAGGGTCGGGGTAAGGATGAGGTTGATGGGTGGGATATGGCTGTTGCATAGCCATAGGAGGGGGAGGAGGAGGGTTTTGAGCCATTGGTGGCTGGACTGGTGCTGCGGGGGCAGGCTTGGGCTTGCGACGGCGAAGCAAGCAGACAGCAACAAGGCCGATGATGCCGATCAATGCTACGCCTCCAACGACACCACCAACAATGGCGCCGATAGGTGTCGACGACTTGCTGCTATGGTGGGTCTCTTCAGAGGAATCAGAGGGGTCTGTCGAGGTACTCGCTGGTGCTCCATCTGAGCTAGCAGACGAATCACTCTTATCATCCTTTTTAATACTGATTGTTGGCTCCGGTTTGTTTGATTCGATGCCGTCGCTGAGAGTTGTAGTGCTAAACTTGGCGTTCTTCTGGCCGTCATAGGTGAATTCGACGGACTGTATCGACTTCACGGATGTAGACTCGCATCGGTAGTCCTTGATGCCGTTCGGGAAGGCATATGTACGGCAATACGGCTCATCGGAGTTGGTACTACACGAAAAATGTTAGTTGAATGATGATGATGGTATGGCGAGGTGATTGTCCTACCATAGAAGATTGTATGTATTGCTCTGGCAAACATCATTGCATGCCTTTGGATCAACAGCCTGGGAGGACTCAACACAGTTGACATAGATCTCTGTCCCGCACGCGACCAAACCAACACCACTTGTCGCTGCCCATGAGCAAGGACTACCATTGCCGCAGGTGATAGGTACACCAACAGCGCCAGACATATATCCACAGGTCTTATCAGGCGCGATGGTCACAGCGAGGTTGAGGTTCGATGAAGCTTGTGCCTGTCGTGGTCGTAGTCCATGGTGTCCCTTGAGGAGGTCGAATTCGTCGATGACACCAAATGGAGGAGCTGTGATTTCTGGTGCTGCGGCCCGCACACGATCTCTTGGGGCTGCATGGGCTCTGTCAAGGGCATTGGCGGCGTGGAGCATTGCTCCCAGAAGGATCGACGACCGATGCATGATGAATGGCTCCAAAAGAAATGCCCGAGAAGTGTGAATGAATGGCGAGAAGGCGAATTGAATTGGATTGAAGACCGGAAAGCAAAGAACAGAGCACCCCGACTACATAGCACAATCGTTATGTACAAATCCCCTACTAACAGCCCCAGAGACCAATGCGGCTGGGCTAACTGGCCCCTGCGCTTGCCAAGCCAGCCACCCAAGGGCGAGACTCAATATTATTGACAGGGCTTGCAGGAGCTGAAGCCTCCATACCAATGATCAGATTCAGCTTCAGCCACCAGTCTGCAAACGTTACCTAACAGATTGAGATTCATCTCCGTCCCCTAACGGAGATCCAGGCGATAACCGCACGACGCCTGATAAGCTTGTTGGTAAGCCTAAAAATAATCTAATGCTAAGTAACGTAGCTTGCATAAGCCCAATATTCGTATTTTCGCACTCATAAAGCATGTAAGGACCGTTCTAGGCTGACTCGTATAGCAAAGATGGCCCATTCAGCCTTAAGCCACAATTTCGCAAACGCATTTCGGTTGAGATTTAATTACTACCAACATAGAATAAATATGTAACGATCCATTGATCAATCTTCACGTAGTTATACCCTTCATCATGCTCAGCCACTTCTCACTTGGTTGAAATACTCATCGTGATCAAATAACTCCCCAGAGGTCGTTCGAGGAAAATCCTCAGTTGTTCCCTTCCAGTCACCCGCGCCTTGGATCTCATACAGCAACCTCATTTGTTGCAGAGTACCATCTCGCTCCCATCGCTTGGCTTTGCACAGCCCTCTTCCTAACTTCTTCTGAATCCAGGCCATTAGGAACTCAAGCACGAACGAAACAAGAATGATATATAACCCCAGTCCGATTAATAGTGAGAGACCAAGAACGGAGAAATTGAGGGTTCCTTGAGTATCCCTAGTCCTCTGATTATTGCACATTGATTTCCAGGCTGGGGCATCCCGGTCGCTATAAGAGGAATTATCCCATGGCTTAACAAGATGCATTGCACCCGACGCTGAAGACCCAGCTGCGTACTCCATCATCTGGTGCTGCATGTTGGCGAGAGTGTCGTCAAATAAAGCTGCCATCTCGATCTCCCACTGATTCGATGGTAGCCTTTGACTTGGGCACGGAGGGAGTTTTGCGTCCTCGTGAAAATGGAGTGATAGAATGGAGAAGAATGAAGAAAGTGCTTGAGGCGCTGAACCGTGACTTTCTGTACGCGATTCAGATCTAGATCGTCCCTCATTGCGCTCTCAATTACTCCGCGACTGTCTACCGACCGCGTGCATTTACTATTGCTTGGGTTGCATATTTGATGCCTATCAACACAAGTTATAGGGCTCACATAGCGATAGGGTAGATATCCTAGGGTTCTAGAAGCATTTAAGGTGATTGTCGCAGCAAACACTGGATCCTCATTTGACTCGAGGTGGACACTGAGTTCGGAGCAATGAACATCAGTGAAAGATCATTGTCAGGAACCAGTAGCTCATCAACCGGATGCCAGACATCTTGGGACGGATGGTAATAGTTCCAGGTCGTATAACCGATTTGCAAGTTTCGTCCCATCCTGTTGTATGTCATGGTGTAGTTGAGTCGACCGCCGCCAGTCTTGCCGTATAAGTATCTGATCAACATGTCGTCTTCCCAACCTAATGCTCTGGCTTCTCAACCTCTGACATACTGATGAAACCGGGGTCTGTAACCAATAGCGAACAGACGGTTTCCCTCTTATAGCGGATTCTATTTTTTGGTTTATCATTGAATCCAAAGTCACGATGTGTATCAAGCAGCATATACGTCTCCATCTTGAACGCAGACGTGTCCAAACATATGCTTTCATCAAAAGGACAGTCAACAGATGCATTTGTCCATGGCAAATGCGAGACAGATAAGCTTCCGCACAGAGTGGACAATGCGTTATGAGAGCATTCCTTTGAATAGATAGCGGCGCGGAGACTGTCAAAAGGGGACTTTGCATGAATATCAGTCGGCTCTTGTATGCCGCAATTTGGGCTGCGGAGTAGTCGAAGCTCAGAAGCAGAGTCCGATATATGTGAGGAGAAGATTGCAAGAACAGCAAAACCCAAGAAATATAAGATACATAACAAAGCCCAAGGAGCTGTTCTAGCGACTGCTGATCTTGCATTACCACGCCAGTACCAAGCTTGTTGCAAGAATAGCCATGCAGCAGCCGGGGCGGATTTTGCATTGCGCAAAATAACCTGTCGCTGGTAATAGAGAGCGTCATGCTTTCCGCTAGTGGAGAGAATTCGGTGGGCTGTGAACGTGATGATGACCCAGAGTCTGACAGCAATGACGGTAACAAAGGCGGCGATGAAGGCGAGGAGGAAGCTAGCGTCCCGAGATGACAGCGTGATGGTTGCACCGAGCACACGACCTCGGGACCAATCAGTCCAAGACCCAGTATAAATTTCGAACGCCATGTTGAGTGAGTTATAATGTTGACGATGATAACTATGCAATAAAATGTTAAGACTACATATGGGCAGAGGTCTTTAATCTATTCAAGGTATAGTGATAGGGATGGCGGATCACAGTTGCAGTCAGTTGGCCTTGGCTCGCCCAAAGGATGTGCCAAACGAAGTGTAGCTCAAATTCCATTCCAGCAGATATGCTTAAAACAAATGAGCCCTAGTCTCATTGGATTGGCGTCGAAGCTGAAAAGCATCGACGCCACATTTTGGAACTATTGATCTTGGCAACAGCCACAGCCTTGGCGACTCGATGAGAGCCTTGCGAGGCTCTCCGGAACATTCCAGACACGTAGGAGGTCTTGGCTTATGTCCAGCAGATCACAAACTTCCGCTAGTATCCTTTGTAAAATGCGGCTCTGCAACATGGGAACGCGAGCAACCAGATGAGCCAGACCATGGGAGTTGTTTTCGAGAGGTTCGTGCCTGATGCAAATCTGGGCAGGGGCAACAGTGAGAACACAGGTAATCTCCTGATAAAGCAAGTATTATGAAGTAGTCACACCGGATAGAAACCAATTTACAGCTGGGGAGGTATCTTAGTCATACACAGAATTATTGTTGCCAAAATAGCACCCAACCCAAGGTAACGTTTCACGAGCTCTGTCAGTAAATACCGTCCTTTGATTCGCCTGAACTTTCTATGATGACTCAGCCAATTGTCCATAAATTCTTCCCCGCTCTGTAGTGTTGTCATTGACTGTTGAGATAGTCACGGCATTATCACGATATGCAGCATGGCTCACTTCTTTGACCTGCCCGACGAAATCGTCCAACGAATTTTCGAACTCCTTCTTCCCAGTCGTGTGTCACTAAGGAACATCGGCCGCCTCAGCCGTCGCTTCACCAATGTCACGTCTCCTTTGCTCGTCCGTGAATGGGCGAACCGACGAGGCTTCATCTCCGATCCGTGTATTCAACGACTCGCTCTGCATCTTCTACGATACCCAAACCTTCGAAAGCACGTAAAGATATTAGACTTGAATGTTCTCACGCCCATCAGTCTACATGTGGCGGTGCTTAATGAATTGAACGCCGAGAGCCTGGCTGCTCTCGCTGAGGCCGCCGCACAAGATGTAGTGCTACCACCTGGTCTTTTATCTATCTTGTGCCAGCAGATTCGCCAGGGCTGTGAAGATGCAATTGCAGTGTTGGTCCTGGCGTGGTCGACAAAATTAACTCATCTCAGTATTACAGTAGAAGAGGGCAGGGACCTTATGACTCTGCGATTCATAAAGCAGGCAGTTTGTCGATTGCGCGACGACACGATTGAGACGGCAGAACTTTTGCCTCTTAGTCAGGTACGCCACATCGTGTTTCGGGGTCCGGGCTCCGGCCGTTCGGTCGCCATGAAATACGTGACGCCCTTCTTTCATCTACCTAACATCGAGTCTTTGGAGACATATGGTTTAAGGGATGGACAATTCGCCCAACCGGACAATTCTACTATGCAAGGCGATCAAGACGATAATTACGCGCTACCCTTTCCGGCTGGGACATCGACGGTCAAGGATATTATTATATCCCAAGCACAAAGCCTCGGGGATGGTTTTTCACCGTTCATATCGACCTCTCGAGAATTAAGAAAGCTTGTGATTCTTATGGACGTCCATGAAAGCTTCGGTTCCTCACCAGAACAGAAAGATCTGGCCCGAATTATAAGGAAGCATAAAGATTCTTTGAAACAGCTGGAGTTGTATATTTCGCCAGAACGAAACCAACGTAATGCTTGTAGCGTTTATCCGAGACTTGATTATAGCAGTCTGCTACAAAAATCCTTTCAACATCTATCTCAAGTCTGGAGACTGTCCATCGCTATGACGGATTTGTTTGAGCTTCGTACGCATGAACGCGTCAATCCTATCCGCATCGCCCTAGGTCGAATCCCGCCGTCCATCAAACATATCAAGACACGTTGCCCCTGCTTTATCGATAAATGGTATCTGGAAACTATGCTCATCCAGCCATACTTCGTCGGTTTTATAGAATTGCTTGAGCAAGCTGGGCCTGAGGGACGGTTCAGGGACCTCAAGGTTCTCGACCTCTCGGAGACATTTGTTAATGATCCCTCATCGCATTATATTAGCACGATCAAATTGCTCGGCAAATCTCATGGGATTCAGGTCCTGCTGCACGAAACGCTGCAAGAACCATCGGATGAAGACGAGGACTGTTCTTAGAATGAAGACGGGAAACTTGGCCCGGGTAAGGTGACATTGCCACCGCCCTGATACCATGTTATATTCAGCATTTATCTGGTGCGCTTTTATGAGAATTCTCACCAAGGTCACATTTATTTTCTCTGTATCTAGATGCAAATCAGACCAATAGACTGCTTATGTCAACAGCTATCAAGGCCTACTACCGAAGGTAAATGCATGTTGCATGATCGAGGCATTTTCTGCCATGTTGGTGGGTATGTTGGTTGGTTCGCGATGCTGTGCCTGGGAGCCGCATCGGAATTGCGTTACTCAAGCTGCAAAGATGCAGCGTCCTTCCTATCGTGCATCCCACCTCCGACCAATATCACCTGACTGCTGGTAAAATAACACGTCTTCCCTCCCGTGAATCATGCTCTTCACTTTGTTTCCAATTGAATAGCTACAGAATCTGCTACTAACTGCGCTATGGCTGCCCCTACCCAAGAACTCCACGAGACGCTCGTAGGCGACATATGCTCCCATGCGATGACAGCTTTTCTAATTTAATGAGTAGGCTGCCGACACCTTTGAAGATGGTGACTTGACATTCTCTGGTGTAAGTTTTTTAGCATGCTCAATTACTTGCAAAGGGCTAAGCAGCCATAGGCCGAAACAGAAACAGAGAGCCTAGAGTCTCTTTGATCAAGCGTCCTGCGCTTCCAGAAAGAGAATGGACGGACCTACCATGCTATGAGCTCTGGAAGTGAGCGACTATCACACCAAGGCTTCGTGGTTTAGCTGATGGTGAACTCAGAATACAGTTTCCCCAATGACGAGTCAGAGAGTGGTCGCCTTGGTATGACCATCCAAAGGGATTGAGCGAGGAAAACTATGCTAAGTTGAGCAGACTTGCAGCATAATCTTTGGCTTTTGACACTCCAAGGAGAACTCGACCTTAGCCCCAAGATCAAAGAGTCAGCCAAGCGAGTCTTGGATGTTGGAACTGGAACTGATATTTGGGCTATTGAATATGGTATATTCCCTCATGCTCAACATGTCGTGCGACTAATGCTTCTGGACTAGCCGATCTCCATACAAAATCTATGGTGTTTTCACATCCCATCTTATACATCTTCTCTAAGACTGACTGTCCAGGTTGTTGGCGTTGACCTGAGTCCGATTCAACCTCCACTGTATGGGTCATTCTCACTGGTAGTATGTAGCTAACCGTCGGCACAGGGGTTCCACCAAACTGTATCTTTGAGATCGGTGATCTTGAAAAGGAATGGACTTGGACGGAGCCATTCGACTTTATCTTTTCGCGTCTTGTGACTGGGTCTTTCGCCGACATCGAACGGTTCATCCAGAAATCATATGAGTGAGATGGGATAATGCTAACTAGTAGCTATCTGACTAACACAACTCAGCAACCTTGAGCCAGGTGGCTATCTCGAGATGCAAGACTTGACGTATCCCATAACATGTGATGACGGAACCCTCCCTTCAGATAGAGAACTCCTCCGCTCCGGTAAACTCAGCATCGAAGCCAGCGCCAAAGCCGGCCGCGCTATCAACCTCGCCCCCAAGTACAAGAGCTTTCTCGAGAAGGCTTGCTTCACTGAAGCCGTAGACAAGCAGTCCAAGTGGCCTATGAATGAGTGGCCAAAGGACAAGCACTACAAGGAGCTGGGTAAGAGGTCACATGCTAATATCAACAGTGGTTTGGAGGGTCTGACGCTTGGTCTGTTTACGCGGTTCTTGGGCTGGAGTGCGGATGAGGTTCGGGTCTTTTGCAGTGCGATGAGAAAGCAGCTTCGAGATCGAAGTATCCATGCTTATATCCCTGTGTAAGTGTCCCTTGATGTTTCCACTTCGGGTCCCTTGGCTGACGGAGAGGCTCTTAGCTACGTGGTATATGGCAGAAAGCCCGTTGATGAGCCGGCATCTAAGGCTTGAACACCACGGCATATCGATTCATAAGGTGAGGGATCCCTCATTTATTCTTCGATACAAGTGAAATACAATCATATTGCTCGTTTCCATAAATCTTAGGGTTCCTATATATAGGACTCTTTATTCTTGCATCGAATCAATGCATTGAAAGCTTTTCATACCGCCATTTCGAACCCATTCCGTCGCCTTTTTCTCCATCCGCAGATCAGTCCAAGTTACCAAGCTTCTGTGAAAAGTCAATAGTTTCGGTAATTCCCTTCTCAAGGCTAATCCAATCTCTTCCAGCCCACTTTCGAAGCAGCCCCGGCGCGATATCATTTTCGATCTTATACGACAAAACCGGGTCTCCAGGGACAAAGTCCTCTGCCAAGTCCTCGTCAGGGTATGCCGCGCGCATTATTGCCAAGGCGTTGTTCCAGTTGAATGACTTGGCCAACGCCGGAATACGAGCTCCCTTCACATCAGGGTCGATAGCTGCCGCGACGTAAATGACGGCTGCGTCAGAAACGTGAGTGTAATAGACTATAAAGTCAGCTTCTCGTAGTTCACTTGAGATTGACAAGACATCTCACCAGTTGTGTTCTCCATCAGGGCATCAGTTTTGCCAAGATACAGTTGCTGCAAGAGTTGGGTTGGCATGGGTCCAAAATGCCTTGCGTTCAATGGATCACCCAACAGCCAACAAGGAGCAACCGCATTGACTTCCCATGGGAGGTTCTCATCTTTCACAAATTTCCAGACAGCTTTTTCGGCCTCAACTCTCGCAGCCAAATATGTGATCAGCATCCGGCTTAGATCGTATGGCGGGGGTGCATTAGCCATCTTGACCAGATCCTCGTTCCATGTATCTTGCGTGATCGTGGTTGTCTCGCCAGGTTTCGGCCAAACAGCTGACCATAGTCCTGCGGCCAGAACGAAGCGTTTCACCGAGGGCTCCTTGGCGGCGGATCGACATACTGTTAAAGCGGCTTCGATTGCCGAGGGGAAAGCTATGTTGGGGTCTGGTGAATAAACGCCGATGTTTGCAAAATGAATGACGGCTGCAACACCTTTCACCGCATCGTCAAAGTCCCCAGGCTTCGATGTATCGGCGAGAACCAACTCTATACGCCCTTGCTCGGTGAAGGGCTTCACAGATGGGTGATCCAGCAGCCATTTGCTGTATCCGAGGTCTCTGACTGTTCCGCGGACATTAAAGCCTTGGTTAAGAAGCTCGATAACAACATGACTGCCCAAGTAACAATTCGCTCCCGTGACGAGGACCCAAGATCCTCGCGGAATGGCTGTCGGTAAGTTGCTCATACTGACTTGAGGCTGGTGGGTTAGCGGTGAGCGGATGAGAGGTTTACTCCACGGACACTAGACGGCCGTAGGATGATTAAGATGTGATATATAACTTGATCGACAGTGTCGGAATCGAGGAATAAGATGAAGATGCGACGATATATGGAGCAATATTCCCCGCTTCCAGGCGTGGATCCGGAACTATTGTGCTTCCGTTTTCGCTAGCTTGCGGTGAGCCTGAAAGCTGAATGAATTTGTCAGTTTTGGTACTTTAGACCGAGGCTAAGTTTTAGCGATGAGGCTGATGACGAAATATCCGGAAATATTGGGAAATAGAGCCGTGTCGGAAGGCTGGAATTTCCTCATAAAAGCATCAAACCGGTCATAAATGACATTGTATGGGCTCACTAGAGATTATATTTGTCTCCATTTACTCCAGAAGTCTTGTTGTTTTCTTTTGTGATGCATGTCAGGGTCGAATGCAGTGATGGATTCGGGCGAGGAAATAACGCTATTGATTGGTGGATGAAGTTCTCCATAAATCAACCGATGGGCAGCTAGGATTATTAAGATCGACTAGCTAGCTTCGTTCTAGCAGCGGATTCATTGCCCTTCAAAGTTCAAGCGCCACGTTCCG
Organism: Fusarium austroafricanum; assembly: GCA_012932025.1. Taxonomy (NCBI): domain Eukaryota; kingdom Fungi; phylum Ascomycota; class Sordariomycetes; order Hypocreales; family Nectriaceae; genus Fusarium; species Fusarium austroafricanum. The sequence continues at coordinate 37,721 of JAADJG010000048.1, read as the reverse complement.
AAGTCCCGGTGGCTTGATCCGGCTCCTGTCATATGCAACTTGATATGTAGGTGAAATTATTCTTTCAGTAAACTAGGGTAACTAAATTTCTGGGCCTTTCAATGTTACTTCATCCCAACGCTGCACTTCCTTATGGATTAAATCCCAAACCCAGGTAGGCCTAGGAGACTTAATTATATCGACCGGCATCCCAACTGGCAATTACGAAACAGCAGTCTTGTCAAATTCTTTACTCAGGTTTCGTGGCATATACTGACCAGCTATCGAATAGTCAGTTCACACGCAAGCTGAATCTGCCGACAAGATACTTACATCGGCCAATATGAATGGATGTTGACGTTCTTGATGTCCTTACGAACATCGGTCAAAAATACCTCCACTTCCGCTTTACTCCAGCCAAGTCCTCCCTGACCATCAGGTCGGGTAAAGACAGCCAGACTCAAAGCAGCCAAAGCATCGAGAGTATTCTGCTGTGCCCAGATACCTAGTAATGCCGTGAGTAGCAGTCTCTCATCGAAGAGACTGGGCTGAACTTACCGATCTGCTTATGCTTGGGATCCTTGGGCCATCGGCTCAACGGCCATTTGCGCTTGACAATATTAACATCGATAAAGCCAGTCTCTTCAAGCTGATCTTTGTACTTTAACGCGCTATCCATAGGACTTCCATTCTTCCTGAAGATATCGAGAAGCATTTCTGACCATTTGAACAATGCCGAGTCTTTGGATAGCGTCTCGTCGTCGGATAGAAGAGGATATATGATATCGATCATTTCTATCTTACCGCCTGGATTGAGGTTACTGTCGACGGCTATTAGAATGGGTAAAATACGCGAGTAATGGGTTGGTGTCGTACTTGAAAGCCTCACCGAAGAACTTGGGCCAGTCGCGGATGGAACCTGTAAGGAAGCGCGCAAAGACGAAATCGAACTTGTTGGAGTAATCCCATGGTTCTTCGAGGTCGTCTACGTAGAAAGAAGCATTGGGCGGGATGCTTGACTCAGTTAGCGAGCTGTCAGTGATCTGCGGACTGGGGACATACGCGTTTGGTTGGATTGGGCTCAGATCCACCCCGGTCACCTAGAAAGTCAATACGGTAATCTCAAGGCTCGGTTGTGAGTCTCACTTCGCATTCGGGATGCTCATCAGCTATTCCACGTTAATACAATCTGATACGTGCTCAGCCATAAAACTCACCAAACTCAATAGCCCAGATTCCTGTACCGCATCCAGCATCGAATACCCGATTCAGAGGTTTGGGCAATGGAGCCGTATGCAATCGCTCATCAAAAGTGAGGAGAAACAGATGGTGTTGTAGATCTGTAAGGATATCTGATTAGATCGTGTCGGGATAGGTGAGATTTTGCCATACCTAATCGCTCGTTCTCAATCTGGCACAGATCAGCATCTTAAAGGACATATCAATTTCAAAGACATTACCTCATCATTAGGAAGCACATAGGCTGCGTTGGTCAGTTGACTGTCGTCACAATTTACTCGTTTTAAACCTTACCGCCATCCTTATAAGCATGATATGTCCTTCCATTTTCCTCCCGATATCTCAAAATACTCGACCTTAGTGATGTAGTGTCACTTCCATAGTCCTAGGTTACGTTAGAAGTGGTGACGCTTGAGAAGGCGTCCACTCACGTCTCCAAAGGCGGAGTCAGCGTCATCGCGGTCATCCTGAGCGGCCTGGTCATAATTAGTGAGACCCTCGGAAGTCTTCAGTCGCAGTAGATCCTCACATGCTCATCAACAACAAGGGGGTCTTGGTCTCTTGCCTCCTCTGCACACATCGTTGCGGCTTGGGTTTGATGCGTTAGATAAAATGGCGGCGGTCGGAACAAGTGGGGTTATGTGACATCTAAGATGTTGCTAACCGTAGCAGTCACGTGTGATGACAGCATGCATTCCTGCAGGCAGATATCGCGATAACACCAGAGGCTAGTATAGCATCGGTTAGACCAGAATACTACCTTGCATATCCCTGCAGGAATAAACGTGATGTGAAGTGCCCAGACTTTTGAGCGGGGTTTGAGCAGATTGTAGCAACCAGCACATGAATCACAGAACCAACAGCAGTAAACAACGGCCAACAAACCAATCATCTTGCATCTTCTGGCCCAGCATGTCTCACGCAGAGAAAACTCAATACGATTCGTTCGCGCCCAAGTATGCTTCTGTCGAGGAGCTACCCTGTTCAAAACTCGAGGGCGAACTTGTCCAGAACGCTTTAGGAGATTGCACTGGTCTTAAAGTGTTTGACCTTGGTGGAGGCAGTGGTCTTCATGCTCGCCGTGCAATTGATGCTGGAGCTGAAGTCGTCGATGTTGTTGACATTTCTCCTGAGATGATGCGAGCGGGCCAGGATATTGAGACGAAGCTCGGTCGGCAGGATCGCATTCGATGGTTTGAAGCTGATGTGACCAAGCCAGTCGCAGAGCACGTCAACTTGGAGAAGGACGGCTATGATATTGTCATGGCAAATTGGGTTTTCGACCATGCTACGTCTATCTCTGAGTTGAGGAGCATGTATGAGAATGTTGTCAAGAACTTGAAACCCGGAGGCAGATTCATTGGCGTGAGGGCCAAGAGCATCCGTGCTGAGTATATGAGCCAAGGAAAATACGGTGTCACCTTTACCGATGTGACGGAGATTCCCGGAGGGTTGAGATATCAGGTTAACTGTGTGACTGAACCGCCCTTCTCATTCGAGGCAACTTCCATGGAGTCGACCTATTCCCTTACAGATGATATCGCAAAGGAACTTGGACTTGTTGAGATACATGTTGCTCTACCTGAAGAGACAACTATTGTGAAGAATGATCGCAAGTTCTGGGAGGATTATGTCAAGGATCCCAACTTTGTCGTGGTGGTGGCAAGAAAGGCTTAGAGTATTTGTGTTACTTTATCTAGCCTGTAGTATGCAATGAATATGTTGTGTTTCCCATATATGAGAATTACCTTGTCACCGCTCTCGATAATACCCGCAAATAAAAGACACTTGATTCTTCAATGCCCTTCCTCCTCTCATCACTCCAATCTCCCACTTCCAATTCTCCGAGCTTCCGTACCCATGTGGCTAATACGACTCTCTCGAACCGGTCCTTAGAAGACTGGCGGTCCTCGACGAGAGGCTTTCAAAAATATCCTTGTGACAGACTCGTACTGACTTTTACAAATTGACAATCCAGACCAATTGGATAATCGCTCTCATGGACACCCAGCACAGCCGTACCACCCTGGGCTTGTGGCCAATAATTCCGTCTGATCCCGTGAATGGTTGTTCCATATTTACCATAAATGTACAAAGAAACCCGATTGTGACCTAATTGCTCAACGTGCAAGGCAGTCGGCTCATAGTACATCGCAGCTATATGCTCGGGGTTAGGAAAGAGGCCAATGTTTTGAACTATATCGTTTTTGGAGCCAGATTGCAAGCAGCGAAGATAGCCCTTGTTTCCGATGGACCAATAATCGTCTGGCGAGTCGATCCCGGGCAAGCGCTGATAGCGCACTACCATTCCTTGGCCAGAAGGAACAGCGGAGATGAACCAGGGATCGTATCCAGGTCTGTGCTCGGGTTTGCCACTAACAGCACTTTCAAATGCACAGTCGAGACCAAGTTCTGTCCCATCATCGAGGATAATTTGTACCAGAATTCTGGACTGGAGGAAATCCTGTTTCCTACGCTGTCTCTGAGGCTCTGTAACATAAAGGCATAAGCATTGAGCTGGAAGAACGTTGCACTGACACTTACCGGCATAGCTATATATAATTCCCCGTCTCTGCTGAATAAATATACTAAAACGTGATTATTTCAATAAGATAACACGAGGTTCCTTCTTTACTTCCTCGTATGGAGGGAGGCTTAAGCAGGTATTTCTAGATGAACTATCTTGTTGAATAGAGTGCTAATATATATAATTGGTCTTTAGAAAAGCTTGGCTTTATGATTAATATGCCTCCTTTGGGTGGCATTTAGGCTCCCTCGGGGGGTCCTGGATAGTGATCGGTGGGGCAGCAATCACTTTTCTGCAGGTATGACGTGGCTGCATATTAACCGGGCAAAGGTGGCTTTGACTTTGAGCCCTGAACAAGGTCTTTTTTGTCGCTTGTTATCTAAAGCTTTACGGTATTATAGTATTGGCTAATTCGCTTGCTGTCAATTCCGGCATTTGCGGTATGTGAGCGGTATTATTTATAAATAAAAGAGTAGATGAAATAATTAGCAGTCGAGGTAAGCCGAGAGTGGAGCTATATTTGCTGCGTTATTGCATGCTGCGTTTTTCCTAAAAAGGTATGCTCTGCGAAAAACGATCTCTACTCTTGTTCTAGCTCTCCACCCTTTTATTGAACAGAAGTAGTCTCCAAGAGGTTATATATTAAGTAGGGCAGCTTTTAGTAGTCGTTTGAGTCACAATGCTACAGCATGGCACCTATGTCATAACTCGTCCATCACTATACAATATCTATATCTCCAAGTCGCCATGAGATAATGGAGTTGATAACTGCTAGGTCTGCCGTGTTGAAACACAGCCAGGGCTAATATATACAATATCATATTAGATAGTAGAGATAGAGAAGGAATATGAAAATCTTGAGACTACGAATATACAGCACCATCGCATATATTTACTCTAAGAACTAATACACCGTTAGCCTATAGCTTCACTACATAGCCCCCAGCATGGTAACTACCATCTCCTTGCCAGCCTTAACCGCTAAATCCAATGCTGTCTTTCCCTCACTATTCCTTACCTCTTTATTCGCGCCTGCTGCCAACAAGATCCCCACAACCGTCTCACGTCCCGGATTCGCAACATCAACCATAGACCGCTGTCTTACCCCCTTTCCATGCGTCCTCCTCACCACACGTGTATACGTTTCTTCAGCCGCGTAATGCAAAGGAGTCATGCCCTTGCTATCCTGGGAATCCACATCAGCGCCGTGCATAGCCAGTAACCGAGCAATGTCCTCATATCCTTGCTCCGCAGCGTGATGCATCGGCGTCATTCCATCTTCATCTTTCGTTTCTGTATCAGCTCCTGCTTCTATCAGTGCCCGAACAACTCCTTCATAACCATGCATAGCAGCGCCGTGTAAAGGCCCCCAGCCTGCGTCGCTTTTAATTTCTTCATCCAACCGCCCGTCAATCAGGTGTCTGACAACTGCTTCGTGGCCATACCACGCTGCTTGGTTTAGAGGCGTGGAGTCAAAGTCATCTGTGGCTCCTTTGTCTGCGCCCAGCTTTAGGAGCGTCTTAACAATCTCGTCTTGGCCTTCCATGCATGCGACAAAGAGGGGCGTCCTCCATCTTCGATCTCTGGCCTCAAGATCAGCGGCATGGCCTGCCAGTGTTTCAACTGCTACTACTTTCCCTGCCTTTACTGCACGATGCAATAGTGTCTCATTCTCATCATCGCGGCAGTTAGCATCTATGTCGAAGTCCGCCACTAGCTTCGTTATAATCTTCTCGTTTCCCCCAGTAGCTGCCAAATGCAAGACCGATCTGTTGGTATTATCCGTTGCTGTTACATCTGCCCCGAGCTCATTCGTCAATACCGAGAAGGCGTCTAAATTTCCATGAAGCGCAGCTAGATGTAATGGCGTACGACCGTCCCGATCTTGAGTCTCTGTAGTGGCATCGCTCAGAACTTCAACCATTCCAGGTTCTCCCGACAAAACCGCGAGATGGAGAATTGTTCTGCCGCGGTAATCTCGTAGCTTCAGATTCGCATCATTTCGTTAGTAGTTCAAAGCTTTCCAGTGTCCTCGGAAGGCCGCCCACATAGTTGGCGTCTTTCTTGATGAGTCGATAGCATCAACGTTGGCTCCAGACTCGACCAGAAGTTCAATAATTGTCTGATAACCGTATATAACTGCGCAGTGGAGAGGGGTCCATCCATTTCTGGCCGGTGCATTGACATCCGCGGCATTCTGGATAAGTAATGCGGCTATATCAAGGCGTTCAGCCTTACAGGTATAGTGCAACGGTGTCTGTCCCAGGGGATCCTGAGAATGGATATTCGCGTCCAGCTTCAACAGCGCTCTGACTTGGCTGTTTTCTCCAGTGGCCGCATCCCAATGCAGTTGCGTCCATCCCGTGATATCACCCTTGCCACAAGCTTCGTCTCTTGTCCTCTTAGCACGAGAGCTGAATAAACGTGCCATTCGCTGAAAAGTAGGGTTGCTTCCAGCTAGCTGCGTTAATATATCAGGAAATCTTTTCTCACGCCTCTGATCGAAATATATCCTCATCACCTGAGTGAATAGTCTTTGATTATCGAGGTCCTGGAGGTCAAGCTCATTCTCGATCCAGTTTTGCAGTCGCGGGATTAGATCTGACTCCTGTATCAGCCCTGAAAGATCTGTTTCTTGGTACAGCTGGCCTAGGTGCTCCAACATGACCGCCATAGATTTCAGGGTGATAATATCGTCGCGAGGAAACGTGTATGCTGTCCGTAACAACCATACGTAGTCGATCGTCACCTTCTCCACATCTCCTCTTTTCTCGTATGGCAATGCATGTTCTCGTGCGAGATCAATAATACAGTCGACTTGGGGAAGCTTTCGTGCCTTGCTGAGAGGGGGGATTATGGACAAATAAATTTCGTCGAGGCTTCCCAGGCCTGTATTCTGGATCTCACCGGCCATTTTTTAAAGGCTTGAGTTGTGGAGGGAGAAGTATATCCAAGACCGAACACCATTGATGTCATTCGGTCTAGCATCTGCTTGTCCTGTGATCGGGCTTGTCATTTTCTCTGCCACTGTCCACATGAAAGATGAAAACAAATCAAGCGCATACAGAGATGCTAATCCGGTGAATGATTCAGCTGCTAATAGTCCACTGGGAACAGTCCGGCCGAAAGGGGGGTCGACATTGCTCTCATCAAAGTCTGTAGTCTCTAGTGGTGGGCTCTGCTGACTTCCATCAAGCTCCATCCTCTCGAACGTCGCCAGTCGGTTATGTCTAGATAGAACTACTTCATTCCTTCCAGCTCCCACAATTCGGGGCGTCTCCACGATAAGGGAACCTTGAAGGCTCTCAGCAACAACAATGGTTTTCTTCAGTTCTCTAGGCATCCACCACTGGAGATCACGACGCAAGGCTGTTGTATCTTGACCTAAAAGTCGCAAACTCCGTGCATTCATAGCACTATAACTCTTTTCTTGTCTCAAATTGAGGTTTTGGTGTTCTTGAACCGCAGATATCCAAAAAGAAAGTACTGCTTCGACGTCGTACGGATTGATCTTCCAATTTACTTGGTCTCGATAGATGCAAAGCTGAACAGGTTGAGGATCTGAATCCCTGTACGTAGCTCTCAGCGAGCACTGAATCTTCTCTTGAGGACTATCGAAAAATAGTGTATTCATCACTACTTGGATTGCTCTGACAAGAGAGTAGGTTTCGGTGACTACTGGACTTCGCCAGCCAGTAAGCTCTCCAAGTTGAGACCGTAGATTCATGACTGTTTGAGCTTTAGACGCCACTGAGTCTTCTCTAGTGGTCAGTCTATTGTACTCTTGTTCGAAAATTCCATTCCTGGCATGAAGCTCATCCGTAATCTCAAGGCTCAATCTGTGCTCGGGCTCGCTGTTAGCATTGCTACTCACATCAATGTTACTCTCAATGAGATTATCGCCAGCGTCCTCGCTAAGTCTCCAGCTGTTTTCTTGATCTTCTTTCAGATCACTGCTCTCTCCTCTAATTCTTTGATCATTGGGTATATCGGCCAAGGGATCGCGGATGTCGTTGCCCCCGGTCAAAACCAGCCAGTGCTTTCCACAAGTCGGAGAGTCAGATTGGAAATTCCCCCAAGGGCCGTCGTCTCTATCGGCTACTGTAGACGCCAGCCACTCAAGTTCAAAGTCCCGAGAAAGAGGTTGAGCTTGTGGGGGAACAGCAAGTTGACGGCGAATAAACGCACGAGCGGCAGTCATAATAGCCACTGCTGCAAGCTGGACTATTGAAACCGACCAGTGCATACCCCTTAGTCCGATAAACTGGATGATATAGCCTAGGAGGCTGAGAATTGTGCCAAGAACTGTTTTAGGCTATCGTACGGATTCGTCTCCCTTCTTGGATAGTTCGCGCTTGCCGAGCAGAGTCCTCAGGATTTGTGCAAGTTTCAGTGGAACATATGACATGACTTTAACAATCGTGTCCACAATGGACAGATCTCGAGGTCCCTGGATGGTATCGTGCCGGCGCGATGTCGTAATCTCAGTTTTAGACGTATTCGAGAAAATCCCGAAGGATCGAAAGACCTGATCTCCAACTGTTGCTTGCTTTTGAACCCAAATCGTGTATGCTTCGTAACCTTCAATCGTGCTTTGCGTGACTTCTTCAGTTCTTTTTTCCACAACATCTACACATAATAGCAGTCCAGTTACCAACAATACTGTGCCACTTGCAGTACAAGGAAACGCATATGAGGCCACAGGTTCACCTGGCTCCTTTGAAAATCTCATTGTATAATAGTAAGTCGCAAATCCAGAGTATACAAGAACGCCCAGTTGGAGAATAGTTCCAAGAACTGCTGCGATCCGGACTTCCTCCCTCTTTTGTACATGGACATTGAGTGAGATGTTCGGTGCTGACTTTGATGTATTACAAGTGATGATCACGTGGGATGTCGAGACAGGTGTTTCCGACGTTTGAGACTTTGTAACTTCTGTGTCTTGAGCGTCATGACGTTAATAAACAGTGAGTTCTTGGATATACTCTAGAGAATCACCTACTCTTGGCAGACTCGAAGTCGTTGTATTTTCGGCCTGGTCATTCAGTCAGTTACTTTAAGCTCCTCTGACGTCATTCTGTCATCAGACTTGCTAATTTTCAAATAGCCCTCATTTAAGGCTGCATGTGCAGTTCTACATTCGATATTCGGATTGTTTTCAAACGTCGAAGGGCTCCCGTCTCTACGTCGCGGCACAAGACAGATAAACTCGCGTACTGGTGGTGACCCAAGGCTTCGCACAATCTCAGAACCATTCCACAGTTCACAGACCTCTTCAGAAGTCGATGACATCAACTCAACTTCTGCAGCGGCAAGATTCTCTCGGGCTCGACCAATAATAGCCTTCAACCAAGATGGGCCTCCTACTCGGATGGCACTGATTATAATAGTAATGATTCCAAGAGGAGCCATAGCAAGGGTGAAGCTGTCGGCCCAACCAGTAGCCTGACTTAAAAACTGCATCGTGACTCGTTCCCCAAAGAGCGCAATAAGCCTAATGAAGTTAGTAAGAATAACCAGCCGCCTACAGTAGAGGTGTGGATATACGGAGCTAGATCTGTGAACAGGTTGTTCGCAAAGTCGTCACTAAATTCCGCAGCCGCACATCCTGGAGCCATCAAAATAGCTATTGCAAACAATGATAGTGACATATCGGGCAAATTCATGCTGCCGAGCATTCATCGACAGCTGCCGCTCCTGTTGAAATGCAAAGGAAGATCGAGCATTGGCTGTAGTTGGTCCAGATATTTTATACCAAGGCGATACTAGAGGGGGAAGATAGGGCGAGCACTCTGGATAAAAAAATAGAAATCAGGTGATTGGGCGTGACGGGATTCGTGTTTCACAGCCAATGACAGGCTGGCTGTAAGCGATGAGCTTATTCCGCAATCCGCCCATTATTAAGCCAAGAGAGGAGTAGGAGATAAAAGCGATTACCCCATTGCCTCATATTATTTATGGCTACCAATATGTTTCGTCAATTTTCATCTTACTCGCGACGGCTTTTGGGGCGTTCATTATTTAAGAAACGGTACCGCAAGCCTTACAACATAGCAAAAAACAATTAGAACATTCACTCGCATAAAATTGGCTCAAAAGCTTGTCGAAGGAACTTGAAACAAGCATTCTAAACAGTAACTAGTGGAATAGAAATCCTCACACCACTGTTGCACAGGTGTGTGAGACTTCTGGTCCACCTGCATACTTGCTTATAAAGTTCTCTATCGTATGGAATTGCCTATCCACCATACCCCTATAGAGTCTTTTTCTATTTCCTTTCCTTGCGGTGCACCGTGTTTGAAATTAAAGTCTATTAGTCGCCCATCTGAGCGTGTTCTCTCATTCTTAGGTACTAATACCATCAATTGTCCGCCCAAACCCCTAGACTGCACATTACGTCGTTTTAAAACACCTCAAGTCCGCAGTTGATACGTTCTGTAACAAAAGCTCAGGGTCGTTTGGGCTGTTTTTCCGAATCATGAGGCTCACTTGCCGTGACATCCCCAGGGCTCCAGCTATCCAGCATATGTATTTGGCCGATATCAATGTCGTTGAAAAGACCGCCTAGATCAAATGAATCTGCTGCCGATAACGGATCGTCGAAAGTCGGTATCGCCATGGAAGCTAGATCATACGTCCCAAGGTTGGGGGCCAGATCCCAGGTACCTGTCAAATCTTGCGGACCGTGCAGCAAACCATCAGGCAAAGAGCCGTCTAAAGAAGCGTTCCATGGATCAAGCATGTTGCTAGAATCCCAGTCACTCAGGCTGCTAAGACTCAACATCGAAACTGGGTCGCTGGTTTCTGCTATCCCATGAGATGGCGTTAGCTTCTGGCCGCAACATGACTGAAGTGGTATCGGGGAGGTCTCTGTAGCCCTATCTTCAGACACGTAAGCCGACAAGGTAGTGGACGGAGTCGAGCTTTGAGGTGCGGATATCGGTGAACTGGTGCTCTTTGTTGTCCTGCGATCTGTCTTGTGCGCACACGTGCAAGTATTGCCCTCGTCACAACAACATCGCTCTAGGTACGGAATACAATCAGCTGAGATGATCTGGTAGGCCATCTGCGAGGAAGCAAACCTTGTCCAAACTGTTTTAGCATGGCCTGATGTGATGCTGATGCGCACTTGCATTTAGTGTGAACAGATCGCGAATTGCGCAAACTTCGACAGTGATTGCACTGCGATACTGGCCGTCCTTTTCTACTGACCCTAAGAAGTGGTCGATCTGTGCATGGTGTTATCATGAGTGTGTAACACATAAAAGTTGATCCCTGCAATCGCATGGCACCCACCAGTATGCTGACATTTGGCGACACGATGGCCGCGGATACAGCTTTCGCAAGCCAACTTCTCTGCGTTGGAAGTCATGCTGGAAGGGTTTTTGGGCAAATAATCGTGTGAGATACGTGTCGGTGGATGTTAGGAAGAACAGACAACGGCAAAGCAAGAGAAGAGATGGACTCTGAGAGAAGAAAGGAACACGGGTCGGTATCCGATACCGGGGTTATGTGTCTAAAGGTATACAGAGGAGCCAACCATAGCCCTCTCTCGTAAGCCACATGGTCAGATAAGATAAGATTCGCGCGATTATTGCGGCTTGGTGTTCTCCACTACCCTCTTTAAATCCATATTCATTCTCACATAACCTTCTCGCAGTTCGTTAAGCTTTCCCATCGCTGCAACAACAGGCGCCAAAACACCGGAGAAACGCTCGCCTTGGGTAAAACGCGTAGACTTTCCATCCTCTACAGCTTCCAGGCTGCACCAGTGCTCAGTGTCAAATATTATTGGCGTGAGGATACTGCCATTCCATCGAAGTTCTTTGTCCGGGTTCAGTACCGAAACAACGTTGGTGTAGGTCTGAGCCTTATTGATGGTGATGCTCTGTTTACTTCCGACAGCGAGTTCAGTGTGCGGCGGCTGCACTTCAATTGACGCGACAAAAGTGTTCCATTCTGGCCAGGATTTTAAATCCATCAATATACCCCAGACTTGAGATGGAGGCGCTGCGATGGTAATTGACTCTTGAATTTTCGACATTTCTGATGTCGCTGGATTAACTTCGGTGGGGAAAAGAGACTTTGAGCCTTGTTTTTGCGCTGGCTATGATGGGTGCTGAGGCTTTCTCAAGAGAATCAATTTTTATATTGCTCATGTTTCCAGATAGATCCACGTATTGCGGAACAGCCAAAGGCTTTATGATTCCAGAGTTGCTCTGCTTCTGTCTAAGGTGCCATAGGTACAGGAGACGGCGCGGCATGTCTTTCTCGCCGACGCGGGCCGTTTCTGTTATGACGTCGTTGAAGTCGGAGCTGCATTGCCCCGCGTCAGTGCTTCAAGCAGCTTTAGTAGTTCCGTTTCTTATACCATTTCGCATTTAAACACGACCATCGATTCAAGTCTCTTCTAGCTATAAGCGCCTATCAGATACGCAATTCATTTTATACATAAATCTAACACAAAGCTGATGAGACCAAAGCTCTTGTTCCGGGTAGGTCGAAGTCCCTGCACATACCCCGACAATGATTTGAACACAATTAATGGAAGCCAATCATAGTATTGTAGGCACTTTTTGCTTGGCTGAGTCCTTCAAACCGGTGATATAAACATTGATCAAGGGCCGAAACGTCTGATATTACTTGGCGTAACTCATCCTTTAAACATTTACCAAACTTAGCTTACTCCATTAGGAAGGATATAAGTCATTAGGTATTTTCGAATGATTGATTCCTCGGTTGTTCAACAGTCCCACTGCTTCCACTGCCGATACGGTAGTTCGACTACGGTAGTTTCTATCATTGGGCCGATTTGCTTTATTAACGGTGGCTGTTGCGGTAACGCCGATCAATACAGGCCAGTAGTACGAGGCAGCCTTATCTGATTGCCCCACAAACTTTGGCCGAGGGCACTGACCGCTGCTGTAAATGGCAGGTGAGAAAGAATAACTCTATTTACGAGCATGGCGTGAGCCCTGGAACCAAGTACCGGGAGGCCTAACGCTCAGAATGGATCGCGTTTCATCTCAAATGTCTACGGGTGGATAGATCCCCCTTGTGCTTTTGACCTTGCATCACTGGCGAGGTCAAAATGTCTGCTGAGTCATTGGACATCGTTGGCCGAGAGATCTTCTCTGGACCATACGGTCGCTATTCAGCAAACGTTCCCTGGAGCGAGACTGCTCCTCCTGCCATTAAACCCCACACAGACAACATCATCGAGATAGTTGTACGCGCATGGAACGACATCGACGCTTTACAGGTGAAATATGGCCCGAACTGGGGTGCTTTATACGGAAACAGTAGAGGCGGGGCGCAGAACGTGATGACATTGAAAGTTGACGAGCACATCATCAACGTGGACGTGAGTTACGGCCATAAAATTGGCCGTTTGGGCTTCGACACTAACAAGGGAAAATATGGGCCATTTGGAATGGCCAAGAATGCAAAGTTCAGCGAGCATGTTAACCACACCGGTTACGCGCTGTCGAGTATGGGCGTCACCCATTATGGAGGTGCTCCGCCAAGTGGTATCGAAGGTATCTTTTTCGGCTTCCGGTCTTTGCTCCTTGCTTAGGCATAGAGCTTAAGATAGTTTCTAATTCTTGAGATTTAGTTTCTTTTCTTGCCAGCGAAAAACATGAAAATCAGAAAAAAAAGCATAAAAGAGGAAAAAGAGGAAAAAGATAATTTGTTTCATATGTACTTGTTTAATATTCACAAAGGAGGATTTCGTAGAATAAGTATCTATATATGGGATATCAGTAATGGTGATTGATCAGAAAGACCTCAGCAACGGCGCAAGATAGTGTCATGCATGAGCAAATCGATTTTGGTAATAGAGGTTGGTTCCGCAGCAGCGGAATTCGTCACAGCCACGGAATTCGCCCGCTTTGTCTCGATCATCGGCTAGGCTTTCCTCCTTCGGTGAACTCCACCATGTGTTCGCCTAAGCTCCGGCACTAAAAGAACTCACAAGAAACTGCACCAACCTCCATCTCTTGTTGGAAAAGTATTTTGATCAATAAAGAATATAATGCGCGTGAATGTCTAGTATTTTCAAGATTTGGTTCTCCCTAGTACGATTACAATATCAGGTCGCCAGCTTGGCAGGTTTCGAGAGACCAAGTTATCGCTTTTCAAAGCAGCTATCAATATTTTCTGATTTAGAAATACGTATTCAGGAAATTCCTTAATATTAAATAGAGGTGTATAGCAAACTCCCTCACATGCTTTCTCAATCATGTGTGATTTCTCAGCACTCTTGTGACAGACTAATTGACTGCCATCCGATATATCCGATCTACCCGGGGGACGCAGATATACGCCCTTTGTTATATCCGCCAACCAGGATGTGTTGCCAATGTTGAGCTAACAGTTTCACCGCGGAATCATGAAATTCTGGCCGCCACTACTTCAGCCGCACCATGGTCATTCGCTCAGTCTCCGAGTTTCGGCCAACTGCTGCGGTGCCGACTCATAACTAGTCCGACGGACGCCCTTTAACTACCGCTCTACATTTACCGTTCTGCTGACTCTATTTTTCTGACTCCGGATTGTTCCCCTCAGACTGTACCTGGAGCAGCGAAAAGGAAAAGAATCGCATAATGTCAACAGACGAATGGCTAGGCCGGGTGATGCTCTTGGAGGAGGCTGTTCTCAAATGCAAAGAAGATATCGCAGGAGTCAATTCAACAATACATTCGACAATTCAGGACGCGGAGCTTCGCACATCTATTACGACTATGTGCCACGATATTATTGGAATAATCGGACGACCTCAGGTGGAGAGATCATTACAAGCTTGGTCTGAAGTATATCCAGAACAAGAGGGCTCGTGCTTGATAGAGAAAACTACTATTTATCGTCACTTAGTTGGTACCGAAACCCTTGTTCCGACCTCGCATTCTAACATATTCAGTGCAAACGAAAAAACATGCCTTGGGATCCGGTGCGCGAATGGAGAGATAGCTGGGCTGAGACACCAGACGTTCCAAGTCCGCCAGTCATAAAACAGACGGGCATTCAAAACCGGCATGACAGACTTCGCACAGCTTTATATTTCCCTCCATACCGGCGACCGTCGTTAGGCGATAGTAACCTTTCACAATATGCCCGAAGCAACGTATCGGATCCCGACTATCCAACGTTTTCGCCTCCCGAAAGCCGCCAATCACCCCGAGAAGGCTATTTCCCTTCCTTGACAACCGCTAGTCCGAAACCTCGCAGCAACTGCTCCGAATCCCCAAGAACGCTGCCACCGATTTTATCATTCATGAATGAGGCGTCCGAACTACCTGCTTTTCATACCCCTCCGTGTAGTCGAAGACAAAGCGAGGCTTTCAACCAAATCCCAAATAATAATACCGAGGCATTCCAACCTATTCATTACAATACCGACGTTTCTGGCCCCGGCGATATGAATAAAGCAGACGCCAACATACGAAGGATTCCATATGACAGAAAGCCTGGGGCTGCTTTCTACGAGATACCTGTTAGCCTAGCAGGATTCTTAGAGGAGCATTTTGCCAAGGAAGGATTGCAATTTTGTCTTCTCAGCTTGAGGGACATTGAAGGCTATTACAACTGCCCGTTTTGTAACGAGAATGGAAGAAAGAACTATAAAAGAGCGGCGCCTTTTGCTGATCACCTTGATAGGCATTGGCGCTCACTACAGACAGGGTAATATGTGGATTCACAAGTCACTGCAGTCAGGGGCATATTGGACCAATCTAGACTGTTTTCATAATTGGGATAAATAATTGACTCCACTCTTCGGATTGTATTCTTGATCAGACATTTCTACTTGACAAAATTCGCTAATCTAAACTAGTGGAGATCCATTTCCGGACAGTTTCTACATCGTGCAAAGCTTCTTAATAAGTAGGATGAAGCTTGATCTTTCCATTCTTGTCAAACCAGATCTTCTTCGCCTTGACCTGTCGGAGATAATCTTTACCAGAGCTCTTGGCATCATGGTAGAAAAGCCACCACTGTCCCTTGTACTCAACAATACTTCCATGAGTTGTCCATCCAACAACAGGATCCAAGATTTTGTCCTGATAGGTATAAGGACCGTAAACACTCTTGGAAGTCGCGTAGACCATAAAGTGCGTATCGCCAGTTGAGTACATGAGGTAGTACAGACCCTTACGCTTGAAGATCCAGGCCCCTTCAAAGAATCGTCGCTTGTTGTCCTCGGCGAGAAGAGGCTTGCCGGTCTCCGGAGCCAAGATTTGTATGTCTCGTGGCTTCTCAGCAAGTTTGTGCATGTCCTTGCTGAGTTTCGCAATAGCAGGAACAAGGGCAGCTGTTCCATTGGGTGGGCTCTTATCTCCACGCCATGACTCGTTGAAGTGAGTCTTGTCTTGCCAGGCTTGAAGCTGACCGCCCCAGATACCGCCCCAGGCTAGGTATGCAGATCCATCGGTGTCGACGTAGCTGGCGGGGTCGATGCTGTACGTGTCGGGGATCCAACTCTTGTCGGCCTTGAAGGGTCCACCAGGCTTGTCGGAGACAGCAACTCCAATTCTGAAAATCTCATCCTTGTCCTTGGCAGGGAAGTAGAGATAATATTTGCCGTTCTTGTGGGCTGCATCAGGAGCCCAGAGCTGCTGCTTAGCCCAAGGGATATCTTCAAGGGCAAGAGCAACGCCGTGGTCAATAACTGAGTCTTTTCCATAAATTGTCTTCATGGAGTAGACATGATAGTCTCTCATGGCGTACTGAGATCCACCTTCATTGCCAACGGGAGGCTCGTCGACGTCATGAGATGGGTAGAGGTAAAGCTTGCCCTCGAAGACGTGAGCCGATGGATCCGCAGTGTATCGCTTGGTAACGAATGGTTTAGGATCATCAGTGGCTGCGCATGTGCTGGTCAGAGACAACAGCAGCGATGCTGAAGACAGGAACTTGAGTTGCATGGTGATGTTTCGCGCTCGATGCTATGCTTGAGATTGAAGCGAGTGCCTGATGATCACATCTAAGAGGATAGTCTCTCATGTTTATATACTTAATTTTATTACTATCATAACTGCCGTGATTAACAAAGTTTCAATGCCTGGTACATCAGCCTATTCCACGCCAAATAGACGATTGCGGGGTTGTATCTTGGCATGGTATTGGCCCGCCGGATAAACAATTTTAATAGAGTTTACTGGACTCAGCAACTACCATCTTTCGTAATGCGCGGCACAAGGTGACTAACTAAGCAAATGGGGGCCAAAGTGACCTTGGCAATTCAGGTCAAGCGTCAGCAGATACTACATTCCCTACATACGGTTTGTGCCTAAATTCGGGTAATGCGATTGAGTTGCCTTTGCTAGAATTAGTGAGAAAATAGTTGCGTTGACTTTGAGGCTATAAAGAGATCGTCAGGAATATGTACTAATTTGGATTGAATTGCATAAGGTATGGGGTTAGGGATTGGCCCGCTTAAACCCCCAGTTATAGTGATGTTGTAATGGACTCTCTAGCTCATGTCCCTCCAATTAATTGACGTATCAGACGTGCCTGGGCCCTGAAGCTCGCTCCACGTTGTTGGTCCGCATCTCCGCCCTCGTGGGCATGAAAGCAGCCAGGAAGCTGGGCCCTAGGCCCTGGAAAAGTCTGGACGCTTAGATAACAATGTTTTATCTTGATAGGAAGGTCGTTCGATTCTACATATGCCCTGCAAGATGCACCGAGTAATCCGGCCGAAGTATCCGAGAGCCCTGGAATTTGGCTTGAAACACCAAGCACTGCGGGGAGAATCCGAGCTGTCGGGCTGGGGAAGTCCTCAGAAGCCTCGATATTTTGTCGAACCTCAAAACAGCAACTTATTAAGGCTGAGACAGAGCGGGCGCTGGGTATTTTAGCTTCGGGTAAACAAAGAATACATTTGCCAAGAAAACGGTAAAAATGGCCGACAGGCGCATTTGGGGGCCAACTTTTCTCATGCCAATATACATGATACAAAGGCAAGCTTCGGGCAGTGCTTTAGGCAGATGAAGAAGTCATGGTGCCTGAAATACCAATCTCATCAACCAATATCCCGCAGTAAACCATTGTCCAATCCCAACAACTACACAAATCCCTATATAAGTCGCCATATGCATCGATACCAGCCTTGTTTGCATATCGCCCAGCAAAATCAAATGATGCGACTTTCAGTCATACATGTTACTCGCCGTAGCAGCCGAAGCTATAAATGTAGCGAGAAAGATGAAGTGGTACTTAAAGGACTCTATATACTCTACTCAAAAACTGGTGCTGGACTGATGTGCAGCCATTCAAAGACGTCATCGATGGAGTGATGCTGAGACATATCATCATCAGCTACCCTAAACACCTCGCTGTTCCAGAAATCTCAACTCCTCTATCTGTATGCAGCCTTTAGCTACGTACCACCAAATGCTCCTTAGATCGTGCCGTTGTAACAGCGGTACATGAAGAAAATTGGGAGATTGTCGGATTTTAATCGAAAGTGACGGGCGTTCTTTCATGAAGAGCCCTGTTATGGGGTTCAACATGTCGGATCCAACTGTGAAATTAGAGGACTGGCCTAGGCGACGGGGCAGGGAGGCAACCAGTATTTGAAGCATCTAGCAGATGGATATATATTGGAGACCGGAGCATGTGCTCCAGATAAGGCAAAACTAAGCCCACGAATGCAGATCATCGCGAGATTGAGCACAAGACAAAGAATACTGAGACCGCGAGATTCATTTTGTAGCTGTTTGTTTCGCGAACCTATATCCATAGAACTCGGAATGAGATTCATGGAAGAGCCTCAAAATACAGAAGTGGTCTTTACTACTGTGGAAATGCCAGTTACAAGGTAACTGTTTTGATTTGCCTCAAATAGCAGTTTCAGCCTTAGCTGACCCGCAGTTTCGGAGGATCTACGCTGTTTGATCTTAGTGTAACACTTTTTGGATCTAGACTTTCGGCCCGCCATAAGCCGGTTAGTGAGTACCTCAGAGCACCAGGCTTACGCTAAGATAGCGGGCATATATCCGCCAAATTTATAACGCATGAACCTAGCTATGATGTACTCACGATCAGAAGCGGGGCCTCGACTATTGCAAGGATAAGGTTATCAAAGTTCTGTCCCTAAGTGAGACCTAATCAATAGTAATTGCCACCTAATTTTTAACGTCCTCTTAATTTTCACAACGTTCTTTCAGTCGTGAGGCATTTGCTCAAAATGGCTGACGACTCATCCAAATCATCAACGGACCCCTCAGCTGCAGCAGGTCCATCAAAAGAAGCCAGCAAACTACTCCCGGGGCATACAGAAGTAGACAGCGACGACCAAGATGGCTTTCACAACGACCAGCAAGATCATCTCGATATGCAGCGTCTAGGCAAGAAACAGCAGTTCAAGCGCACGTTTTCACTATGGTCGTCAATTGGCTTTGTAGCTATTTACATGGCGACGTGGGAATTTGTCCTGATTTCGCTTTCGCCTGCATTTACCAACGGTGGATATGCCGGCGCGTTTTGGTGTTTCATCACAACGACTACAGCGTACTCTGCCGTTGTCGCGAGTTTAGCGGAGATGGCGTCTATGGCTCCGACTTCTGGGGGTCAGTATCACTGGGTCAGCGAGTTTTCACCTCCGAAGTATCAGAAGATTCTTTCCTATGCGTCTGGATGGATGACGACATTGGGTTGGCTGGCTAGTTTTGCTAGTAGTTGCTACACCATCGCTTTCCAGGTGCAGGCATGTATCAACGTTACCATGCCTGATTTTGCCTTTACAAACTGGCAGATTGCGCTCATTATGTGGGCCGTTATCATTGTCACTATCGCCTTCAACACCTGGGGCACTGCGTTTTTCCCACAGCTCGAGCTGGCCAGTTTGATCGGGCATATCCTTGGATTCTTCGTCGTCATGATACCGCTTTGGGTGCTATGTGACAAGAATGATGCACATGATGTGTTTTTGCAGTTCACTGATCAAAGCGGATGGGATAACATGGGTTTTGCATATATCTCATCGCAGATCTACGTTCTCTGGTGCTGCTTCGGTTCAGACAGTATTGTTCACTTGTCAGAAGAGGTCAAGAATGCATCGATCATTGTTCCACGCGCTATTTGGTGGTCATATGTCGGCAACGTGTTCTTTGGGTTTATTATGCTCATCACCATGCTTTTCTGCATAGGGCCTCTCGATACAGTGCTTGAGGCAGATTGGCCGTTCATTACGCTATTTGACAGGACTGGATCCCAAGGTCTCAACCTGTTCTTCAATGTCATTTTGTGGCTTTTAGTGTATCTTGGAAACATCACGACTCTTGCAACATGTGCTCGTGAGACTTGGGCGTTTGCAAGAGACAAGGGACTTCCAGGATCACAGTGGATTGGTCATATGTAAGTCCGTACATCATCTCTGTATCTTCACTACTGACAGTGTTCTTAGGGACAAGAAATGGCACATGCCCTTTAACGCAGTCTATCTTATGTCGATCGGTGCTGCCCTCCTCAGTCTTATCCAAATCGGTTCTGACGTCGCTTTCACTGTTCTCGTATCGCTATCAACACTTGGAATCATGAGCACTTACCTCCTCAGCATTGGCTGTGTTCTTCTCAAACGCATCAGAGGCGAGAAGCTGCCGTTCGCCCGATGGAGTCTGGGCCGCTTTGGATTGGCGATCAATGCGTTTTCGGTGTTCTACAGTCTATTCATCGTCATCCTTTGCTGTTTTCCGCTTACCCTTCCTGTGGACACCGCTTCAGCCAACTGGGCACCTCTGATATGGGTTGGTGTGATTATTATTGCTGCAATTGCGTATGTGACGCATGGCAGAAAGGAGTATACTCCCCCAGTCAACTTTGTGGAAGGTGTGAAGCTGCAAGGCATGGGCCTCCAACAGTCTACATAAGAAATAGTAGCCTCTCGAAATAGGTAGCCAGAAGACCTATTATGTCTATCAATCAGATCTAAAACAAACTTACGCTGCGTGTCTAGCATCACAGTATGGGCAGAGTTGGACAACGCTGGTTTTGTTTCCAGTGACGGACTAGCTACCTACGTAGACAATACAGGCCCGGATCCTGCTCTGCATGCTGATTTCTCACATGCCTTTTAACATTTGCCTCTCGCGCTGAGCCATTTATAGCCAGCTTGTATCTGCACCTTGGGTAATTACAATACCATCGAACGGATCCATGCTGCTCCTCGATATGACGATCACAATCCTTCTTCATGGCAAAGCTTGCATTGCAACCCGTACCATTGCACTTGAATGGTCTTGTGTGAGTTTTAAGATGGGCGCTTATGACATTTGTCAATCTCATAGAGTCAGACGTTCATAAAGATTGGGGACTAACGTGTACTTCTTCCTTGTGGCAAGACGAGATGGACATTCGGGGCATTGGAGTGCGTCGACACTAGCCGCGTTACCTTGACCGTTGTCATTTATATGAGAATGTTGTCCAGGCCGTGAATCTTCTCCAACTTGTGCACTCTGTCCAGCAGGCTGTGCAGTACTTGAACACCCCCAATCGTAGGGAGGTAAAGGACCATCGTTTCCGGATTGAGTCCAGCTGGGGTCAATGAATTCGGGAGGTCGGCTTCTGTGTTCGTGATAATGAAATGACCTCTCTAGTTCCGGTGGCCCTGACTGGTCTTGACTAGAAATAAAAGGCCTCTACCTAGGAGGGACTCGGTGATGTTTAAGCCTACTGAAGAGAGACAGAAAATGAAGGAGGAATGCAAAGCCTGGTTAAGGAACGTAGACAGTTGGTGAAGGAAGTGCGTGCAATGAGTGACTGCGGAAGCACCACCAGGGTCAACCGTGAAGGGGGAAAGAAGAGAAGATTCATTGTCCGCTGGACTGGAAACCTTATATGCATCAATTGTGAAATGTACCTTGCGAATCGGAGGTCACGGATTAACTCGATAACTGCCGATTGGCTAAAGTGGTGGCTAGGCCTCAAAATCTGCATGGTGATGATAGTGGCATTTCATCAATCGGACCAATCATCTTCTGTTTGCTGAGCCAGCTTCTGACTGACCTCGAAAGAAAGGCAGACGGCACGAAAAGTGATAAAATGGAGGATTTTGCCTTCATCCGTTCCAAGGATACTGCTAAGACTTTCCATCCAACAAGCCTTAATCCTGCTGCCCAAGCAAAATGTCTACACTTTTCTGTTGCAATTCTATTGAGCCCTATAAGTCTCGATATCTCGACCACCAATCCAAGTTCAACCACTTCATATCATGGGCCTCTTTCCCAAAAGAGTCCTCGCTGCAGGCGGATGCGAATTCCCAAATCGACTTCTCTAAAGTCGCCCCGTCTTACGCGATCCAGCTTGTACGACAAACCAACTATGGACCGATTGAGTCCAAGAGGTACTTTATCCCAACCACTTTTACAGAGGATGAATATGTCGAGGTATCCGAGCAAGACCTGATCCGGGCCAACTTTCAGAAGTTGAACACGTAAGTTCGTTCTTATGATGTTCAGAGGTGGTGTTGCTTCGTGATGCTAACAATGTGCCAGGTACAAAAACTACAAGTGTCGTGGCCATGACAAGTTCTTTGAAGTCAACGTTTACCAGAAGGACCCTGTCAACAAACATCACTGGCGTGCAGACATTGCTCGTCCAGCAGACTCCATTGACCTTTGAAAATGTGTTAATTTCTTTTTGTTTTTTTTTTGAAAGGCTACATAAGAATGAACCCTAGTTATTCTACCTCACTCTCCATAGCTCAATGCCAAATCATCTCTTAACTTTCTTCTTTGACCCTGATGTTCTCAGTCTCTGTCTGGTATTCGTTGAACTTTCTCGCAGGGACCTTCTTCATGAACATTTCATCAAGCTCGGCATAGGACCTTCCTCTGGTTTCAGTTTGACAGAACCAGAGATAGATCCAGCACAGAATCGAGGTACCACCGAAGATGAAGCCCACCTTACCACCCAAGTTGAGGTGATCGGGATTAAATAGATAAGGCAGAGCGAAACTCCATGCCAAGTTCACCGAGCTCTGACATGCCAGACCGATAGAAACCGTCTTCATCCGGAGGCGGGAGGTTGATGTCTCGGCGAGGATGGTAAAGGCTGCGGCGCCAATACTGACGTTATACAGAAAGGAATACACCAGAATTATCGACACGGCGCCCTTTAGGGACACAGGCTTTCCGTCAACAGCCAAGCCTGCCATAATCCAGAGAGAAACGCAGAGACTTGCAGTTCCCCATAGCATCAATGATCGGCGTCCAATTCTGTCGATGAGGAACCAAGAGACAACATTTCCAACCATGGAAAGAACTTGTTGCGTAATTTGGAGTCTGAAGGACATGGCGGTGGAAAAGCCAGCGAGCTGGGCATAGTAGGTTGAATAAGAGGCGGTGAACAGGGAGCCAACTAGAGCCTGAATAAGCAGCGGGGCGATCGAGATCATGGTTCGGCGAAGGTTCGACTTTCGGAAACACTCGAGGTAGGTTACTCCCTCGGTCTCTTGTTGGATCAACGCCATCGTAGTTTTAATATCGGCCAGAGCTACATCTTCGCGCCCTTGCACATGACCAAGACGGCGGAGGCTCTGAAGGGCGTCCTCGTCGCGGCCTTTAAGAGCAAGCCACCAGGGCGATCTGTTGAGAGAAATCAAGTGGTTAGTTTCATAATTCTTCAACTGGGTCTGTTTGAATTACTCAGGCATGAACCAAACCAACGACACTGAAACCGCAATGACTCCATATTGAGAAATAAAGACTGATCGGTAAGCCCAGCGGTTCGTCAGAGATCCAGTGCCTTGGACAATAAGAGCGACGATGAAAGGTCCAATCGTATATGAGAGCCCGATTAGACAGGTAAGCAGACCTCTCAGAGCTGTTGGTATGACCTTTGATCATAGTTAGTTCAGAAACAACTGGTATAAAGGTTTTGACTAACATCTCCGATATAGGTCGTCGACACTGCCTTCAATGTTCCGACAGCAATTCCATTTACGAGTTTACCAGCGAAGAACATCTCATTTGTAGTAGCCGCAATTTCCATTGCAATTGCTGCTAAGGAGATGACGAGAGCTACCATGATTGTTCGCTTACGGCCAATGACATCGGCGAGTTGACCAGATCCTAGAGCACCAATCACTTGCCTACAACTGGTATTAGCGTGAGTAAGACAGAGGAAGAGAAATAATCATACGTGGCCACTGGTGCAGCACTGAAAGAAGCTTGCCATCCAGCATCGAGAACATAGTTTCCCGCATGAGCAGAACCAAAGTCTTTCCGAAACTGTGGGATTCCTATGACGATACCGGAAGCTTGGTTCTCGTAACTGACGAGCAAAACCTGAAACGCTGCAAATGCTGCCCACCAAAAGGCACGCGGATGTTGCTTGACGGCATGGAAATGTTTCAACCAAGACTTGTCATCGACATGCTCAGGCTGTACAATCTCATCATGCGAGGCCACGCCACCTTGGGCCTGTTTATCTTGTTCCGAGCTCATGGTCGGATAGCGATATAGGAAGAAGACAAAGGTAATTGATTGTTACCCTTGATAACAAAACAATTAAAGTTTCATTCAAGAACTGCGAGGTCGACAACTATATACACTTCTTTGCAGTCAAACCCCAGGTTTTACCCCTCTTTAGAGTTGCATTGAAACATGTTGATTCTTGCATGATTTCAATCACAGGACCCCAGCATTCCCCCGACATCCGAGCTCTGGTGTACTTCCCGACCTCCCAAATCCGGGGAATATCGGGAAATATCCGACTATAGTAGTCAAGACCTGAGTCAAGTAATCAACCATATTAGCCTAAATGAGGATTTGCGAAGTTAAATAGGATTATGCTTAACCGACCCGAATAATCGGCAAGTTCCCGAAAATACCTTTTGCTGATCAGCATATGTTGATCTATGACCTGAGGGCTATTTCTTCGTTGTCAAGCTATTATGGACGAGTTCTTCAGGGCAGTCTTCTTTCGATCGTCCAAAATTGGCTTTTTCTTAGTTATCGAGGGTATGATTTCGCCGCGCCCCATTCAGCATTTGAGGGCCAATACAGACCGTAGTAAGTTAATTGTGAGCGAAAAGCCTTCCTGATGCTCCCTGGATCCCTACACAAGTTCGCATTCAGTTTCTTTGAATATATGTTGATAGCTTGGCTAAGGCCAGAAGCCACGAACATAGATACAATGTTTGGTAGGTAAGAGATGCACATTTCTTGACTCTCAAATGCAAACAATATATTTATATACAACCTCTCATACCACAACAAAGAAAGGCATAAATATGATTTTTTCGTCTATGACCTCGTGTAGCGGGACCTTTCCATGAACTGACTTTCTGGGGCTGGTTATACTCAACATCTAGATTCGACTCAGTTTGAGAGCTCGTTTCGCCTGATTGTTCATGTGGGACAGTGAGTCTTTGGCCGTCCTGTTCCTGGTCATTTGCTTGACGAGTGATAATGCTGGTAGCGGTATGTTCAACAGAAGTTTGTGTCGTATTGGAATCGTTCATTGGTGGGAAATAGCTGTCTTCTTCCGTCAGCCCACGAGGCTCCCTTGTATCGTTTTCCTGGCTATCGATCTGGGCTACACTTGAGGATGTGACTTCTCCCAGTTCCAGTTGACCTGGTTCCTCGACTAGGCGTTCTTCAAACCCACACGAGTTCCTCAATGGGGATGGAGATCCCGGCTGGGAGCCAGATCCTCGTCGCGTATGAAATCCATCGTCAAACCGCATTTTCGGGCTAGGAAAAGGGCGGTGTATCTCTACTGGTCCAAGAAGTGAGAGTTCCGTGTTCTTCCTTGAGGGTGGCGTTTTGACCCTCTTGAGGCAGTAGTCGGGGTATTGACAGCAGTCATCAAAGAACTTTTTGAAGTGTTGGTAAATCTCACAGCACTTCTTTCTCAAGTCAGGGCGCATTCGAAGTAGCCCATTTTCTATGAGCTGTAGAAGCTCTATTGTAAAGTCTGAACCATTCGCATGTTCATAGAGACTCTGTACTTCCTAGACCTAGTTAGTAATGTTAAATGCTGGAAAAGATGGAAATATCTTACATATGCAACGGACCTCTTGGCCTTAGCACTTATAGTGCTACTTGTCTGGATATGGTTGAAGAAAGTGTCTTCTCCCATCACTGGGTTGCGGTCCTCATCTTTCCGTAGCTTGGAAAAGTTTTCAACTTCTTCCCAGCCTTCGAGGTACCATGTAGCAAACTCGAGGAGGACGCATGCGAGGGACCAAATATCATAACTCTGAGAAACCTCGTTATGTACATCATACTCTGGTGCTCTATATGTTGGTGAGCCTCCAAGTCCTTCAGTGTTGATGCGAGATCTTGAGTGAGTTCCATGAAATTTTGTTAGGCCAAAATCGGATATCTTGAGCGTGCCTAAGCTATAACCTTTCTCAGAACTGTTGAAGTCCCTAAACCATAGGATGTTTTCTGGTTTCAAGTCTCCATGTCGGCCGTGCCTTTTCCGCTCCACTGGGTCATGGTAGTTATATTGATGTATCATCTTGAGGCCTTCAACAATCCCAAGGCATTGTCTTGCGAACCAAACGGCCATATCATGATCTCGTTTTTGTGCAAGCGGGTGTTTGTGCTCTCTCCACAAATCCATCAAATTTCCGTCGGCACATGGGAACACTAAGTGATAAGTGGACCCCAGCGAGAAGGTCCAAAGAAGCCTGATCAAATGAGGATGATCTTTATCCGCAAACCGGCTGAGGTTGGAAACCTCTCTATCGAACAAACATTTGCTCGGGGTCTCCAATCTCTTTATAGCGAACACAGTCTTCTGGGGCTGATATTGTTTAGTAAGACTGGGTAAGTAAATTTGGCCACCTGGCTTGAAGAGCTTAACTTACTGCCTTGTCCGACGAGACAATGTGTCCGGCATGAAGTTCCACTTTGTCGACAGCACTAAAGCCCCCTCTTCCAACTTCCCTTCGTGAGATGTATGGGCGAGCCGCGTTGTGGGCGAAAGCGTAATGTGTTGGCTTTCCATCTTCTTCCCTAATAGAGGAGAAAACGGGAACATGGATCCTCCACTGTCTATCCTCAAAGGACTCTGCCGCATAAGGCCTCCATGTTCTGAAAAGCTCAACTTCTTGTGCCTCTCTGTCTAGATCACTCGTCATCATGACATGCCGACGCTCATGGCTGGGGGGATATGCGTTGCGGACATAGCTGAAGGGAAGATGGTAATCATAAATGTCCTCCTTGATAAAGTCTTCGATGGTTTGTACTTTCTCTATACATGCCAGAATAGCAAAGATCTCCTTCCTGGATTGTAGATGGGGTTGTGTCGAGGTGGTGTTTGCTATAGGATTCAAAATTTGTTTGGCAATATCTAGTTGCCGCTGAGGCGAAAAGCCTCCTTCGTCTCTGAGGGTACTTATGACTCTCTCTTCTGTCAAAACCTCATCAAGTTTGTCTCGAGGCAGGAATTTCTGAAGGCTTTTGTCCATAGGTTCGTGAAGTTCATCTCTTATCAAGTCACCCAGTAAGAGACTGGTTGGGACATCATCATTGAACACTCTTTCCAATTTCCGCTCTTTAGAGATGGGATACGAGATAGAGCGTTGCACATCAGCTAACAGTGGCAACGTACCTGATGAGCTGTCTTCCAATAAAATTTCGCCATGGCTAGTTTCATATGTGTTTTCACTGAAAGTTACGGATTTGCGCCTGGCTGTGGGATGATTTGGTGGAGGAGTCTGGGTCGTATTGTCAGCTTGAGAGTCACGTCGCGTACCCCGACTGGCTCAAATCATTCACCGGTGTCAGAAGTGGTAATACATACTTCAGCCATGTTGCCTTATTAGTTTGGGCAACAATGTTCAAGTATTGTCAGACAAATAGTGTGCTGAATTGTGAATTGTTTGATTCGCCTTCTTGTCTGCTATTATATCTCCAGAGTTCCGATAAGACTATTTTAACGAAGGGAAGTAGAGAGTAGGGCTGAATTCTCCTAATGAAAATCTCGATACCTAGGCAAAGTACTTTTTCCATATTTGTCTCACTTGTCTCAGCAGGCGCTTGGTGGTCGCTCAGTCTGAGAAGGAGGGTGACACAACACAACAAACTAGGACTTTTCAACCGAACTGAGTGGCGAAGTCTCTTCGCAAACAAGCGTAGGCTTTTTTTGTCTCCGAGCAAGCGCCGAGTTTACACTGCACTTTTCGCCGAATCATTTCCTCAGCGTAAATGCGCATTTGTCTCACCACTGCCCCCCATCTCGTATTTCAAGTCCTACACCAGGCGACCAATTATTCTTTGACTTCCAGAGGGTTCCAATACGTACATGAACTATGCAAGGGATATTTTCAGCTTTCAACATGGTGTGTGGCCATGTTTGTTTCGATTACGCCAGTCAGAGAACCCCTTACCGCAGCCTGATTTGTCCTCAGAGTGCCTGATTCGCAGAACTACTCCGCCACCGCACCATATGGAGCCTGCAGACAACGTCATTTGACTAATGGCCCTCCTGAACTTCGCATATGGTGTGATACAAGCGGTTAAGAGGGCGGCTAGAGAGGCGGCGTATCCGAAAGTTGCAAGTCTGTAAGCTAAGAGCCAGGCTGCACATGCATTAAGTGAGATACTTCTGTGAATGTATCGATGAACTCCTCCTTGGACGGAAACTCATTTGCCCTTATTTTTTCTACTTGTAATTCCAGTTTAGCATTATGTGTAGCCCTCTTGTGATTACTACTTCGCCACTTGTACCACAGTGCCAGATGAAACAATTGTGTCAATCATTGATTGTGCCGTATTTGGTATGCAATTCACAGGACTTTTGTGTCAGCTGCAGTCATGGTAGGCAGGCGGCTGTTGCATTAATCATTACCAAGCTATTATTTGTAATGGACGATCTCCATGTCAAATGCTCTCTCACCTGTCTCTATACGCATGAGCTCTTATACCCCTGGTATGACTTTTTAATCATCTATCTATTGACAGAAAAATTGGAACTACATATGACCTATCGTCAAAGGATTTATTTCCAATGTCATCAGAACCGTTGGTTCGCACAGAATTCCACACGCACCACGCCACTCCTCGCCGGCTTCTTCAGGAATTGCGAAGCCTTCTCAGCCCCGGTGCTGATTTCAAAGTTGATGTAACATATTTGAACTCATAATAAGGATACAAGTCAATAACAATGGCATTAGATGCGTCATAATATCTACGAAATCGAGACTACGGAGAATTTCAGCGTTGTGAGTTGGCTCTGACCTTTATGCAAGCGTCTATTTGCGAGACTAGCTAATCCATGGCGAAGGACGTGTTGTATGAGCGGTGCAAACAAATAGGACCAAAGAGGCGGGTATTCCCAAGCCAAGTCACTCAAATTGCTAGCCGTTAGAGTTTATCACAGTATTCAGGATCAGTTGAGTCCCGAGGTTGTATTAGCAGTCTTTTAGCAGCAAGCCGTGGGAGATTATAGCTTAGATTTCAAATGCAAAGAGCATGGTCGTCAATATAATTCATATGTTGATAGCATAATATGTATCTTCAAGTGGGCAAGCCGCACATTTCTTAACCGGCTTTGATCTCTTCACTCAACCTCCCGCAAATCTCATTAATTGCAGTGAAAGGACAGAATTATCGCGAGGTGCGGGTAGACTCTTTCCCACCTATTTCGGGCCTATGTAAATATCTGCTTTACTTATCCCTTTGACCCTGTATGGTAAAGCATTCGTCTCATTCTCTCTTTCGAGCAGGCAACTGGTAAAG
The DNA here is from genome assembly GCA_012932025.1 of Fusarium austroafricanum. Taxonomy (NCBI): domain Eukaryota; kingdom Fungi; phylum Ascomycota; class Sordariomycetes; order Hypocreales; family Nectriaceae; genus Fusarium; species Fusarium austroafricanum. Next base: position 8,282 of record JAADJG010000048.1, on the reverse strand, counting down.
TAAGGTGAGCTTTGAGGGAAGCTTCTGGCCCATTCCTGATGCCACGCCTCTATGCCTTTTGTGACGATAGACACCAAGATACCACCATGCTCCTACTGTGAGGGCTGTGAAGCCTGCAGCTAGGACTACGTAGATCCAAAAAGACCGTGCAACAACCACAGCACCATCAACCCCCTTCCATTCAAAGAACCCCATCGAAAAGATGCTCTAAGACTTGAATTAGGGAGTGGAAGGCAGTAATTTGTAGACAACTTACGGCAAAGAATGTGCCGGGGAGGAAGATCATGGTGACAAGTGCGATAGATCGCATGTGACGGGAGTCCTGACTCGTAGCCAGTGCAATCTCCACATTCGTTTCACCCTGAGCCTGAGAACGATTAGTAATACATAGGAAACATAGAACGTCAATACTTACCCATTGCGTAGCCATAACCATCCCTTCAATGCCAGTTGTGCATTCTCGAATATACTCGTTGTAATCCTTTATAATTTCTCTCAGTCGTCCTCTGATCTTAGCACTTGTACGTCTCATATTCAGTTTTGAAATGGCTAATGAAGTAGCCTCTTGGTATGAAAATGGCTGTAGTTCGCTCGAAACAATTTTATCTTTGTCTGGTGGATTGGCCTTCTCATCTTGCGGCTCATCTGTCAGAAACCGTCCATTGAATGAGTCGCCCGAATCTGAGTCATAATTCGATAAAGGTCCTTCGTCATTTCCCGGCTCTTCGGTGCGCTTATTGGTATAGGGAAGGGACGGGTATGGGTCTGGAAAGACGGTGCGGCTGAGACTGTTTGTGTGCTTGTACAGTATTCCCAAGCATGCATTCCAACTTATGAGTTGATTACGGAGATAGAGCATATCCAGCCAAGCTGATCGCTTCGCTTCTTTGCGAGCTACCTTTTCGTTCTCTGCTACTCCTTCTAGTGTCTCTGGACCTTCGTCCAGCTGCTGAATTCGGGCTTCGATTTCGTTAATTGTTTCTTCAACGATGGGCTTGTGGCGTTTCCGTTCGAGCTCTACTAAAATACCGGGCATCAACAGTGGATGGCAAATCTCATAAGTTAAGTTCTCGAGTCGTGTCAATACCTCCGCCTCCACTGACAAAGTGCATCCAAACATGATGGCAAATGTCAGGCCACAATGTGGAAAGTATGTTGATGAAATGGCGAGGTCTCCATGCCAGGCATTAGAAGTGCGGGTGGTGTACACTGTATGATCGTCAGAAGAGGCCCGAGTCTTTCAGCGTATCATAACTTACCATATGCAGGCAGAGCGTGACCATTCAGCTCTCCCATCTCTAGCTTTGCAGCTGAGAAGTTAGAAACATCAGCACGGCTGACAGCTCGGATAATTGATTGGTGAATGTGAAACTTCTTTGCGACCTTCCGAAATGTTTGCTCCGAGAATGGCAAATTCTGTAAGGTTCGTTGACCACCAGGGCCCTTTTTTGTTGCTAAACCCGTATGTTCAACATCGGCTGTGACTTTGCGAATAGCTCTAACCCAATCATTCGACTCGGCCTTCTTGACCGGGTCCATATTTGGCTCGTCGCCTTGTCTTGAGAAACTGAACATAATAGTTAGACCGAGAACGTTGACGTTAGAGGGGAGACGAGTCATACATGAGAACGAGCCCAGATTGAGATCCGTCTAGTTTCGGATGCTTCTGCATATATGTCAGTCTCAGTCTCAGTCTCTGCGCCGATAATAAACTCTCACAGATTCAAACCATTTTTCCCAGTCGAGGTCATCTTGCATTGTCCATACTAGTGGTTTCTGGCGGAGAGTCAGTAGTCTTACTGAAAGAAAGGTTACATAAGGGACACAAACCGTTCCGTCTGGAGATATCCGTACCACGCTCGTCGGCCTTTCCTGGTATCTGAAGACTGTGCTGAAATCATGCTCACAGCATATAGCGTTATCGTTGGCCCAATCCATGTTTTTGAGGCGTTGTATGAAAAGTTTGAGTTGGCGGAAAAAGACGGACGCACCCGACGGTTTTAGGGAGGGCGGGAAGCAAACATTCACCTTCTCGCAGTGCATGAATCGGGGCAGTGCATGCGCAATGTGATTCAGGCAAACCGCAGCCTTGTTTCACCAACAATGGCTTTTCTGTTGGCTATGCTAAGACATATGTATGATGTGAGCTGAATGTAACATGTCGCCGACCCAATTGGGAAGTGATTACGCCCGATCAACTATCCAATGAACGTTTTGAACGTGGCATTGAGGCGGACACAGCGTATCACTCCCTCGCGTTCGCCTTTGTGTATCGCTGAGCATACGGGCTGGGCGGGGATAAGAGTCAGCAACTGCGCGTGATTAAAGTGCTAATTCTAACGTTCACTGTCGAAAAATTGCCTGCTACTTTTACGCACTTATTATCTGTCATTCACTCCATCACAATGCCAGTCGAGATTGTCAGTGCAACTTATACAGAGCAAAACGCCCTGGAAACCTTTTTCACCAACATCTTTGGTCGAGGGAATGCATCAGTTATAGTGAGCAATCTCAATCCCATTAAAACGCAATATGAGCTTACTGGCTATGCAGTGGAAGCGAGGCAAATTCCAGTGCAATATTCCCAGAGATCTGACAGAGGTAGGTGGTCTCTTATCCAGCCTTATACGTTGCTGACCTTGAGAGAACGAAAAACAAAAGATGAGGGAGTCTATCACGATGGTTAACCACTATTGACGTACTCTAGGCCGCTGGCAACAAAGATTCGAATTTACTAGCGTATCTCACGGGGCCTGGCCTGTATGCTTAGCGTCGATAGATAAACCATGAAAAGAGATAGAGGGAGCATTGCGCTGGAGAAAACCATTTCTTCGCACGGCACGTATTCCCGAAGGAAAAATAGTGAAATGTTATATTTAATACTTTATTGCTTATTTTTCAATCTCTTGTCACAAATTTAGCATGGACATCCTTTCGCCATTCTAGGCGTTATCAATATTGCTCAACTGGTCGGCCCGTAACGACTTCCTCGTTCGCCCTGTATGAAGTGGCAATGTTACCTTGTAGCTGTCTAAGAGAGCCTGTGCATTTTCGTTCGGAACTGCTTCAACCGCAATGTTCTTCTGGGTTATTTGTTCTTGAGCCTTTCTCAGCTCATTGTCCGTCCAGGGTTTCCCTTTCGTATACGTGCTTACAGACCGACAGCGTGAAAAGACTCTTTGAAAGCTTGTCAGAAGCTTTCCAGATGGAGATCGTAGACTGTCTTCGGACAAGACTACGAGCATCTCTTGTTCGATGATATCGAGGCAATCGTGGAGAAACTCTGAGCAGTCTGGGTGACAACGGAGTTTGAGAATCCACTGGTATTGTTAGTGAACTATTTAACACCTATGTTTTGTTTTGACTCACATTGGATACCTCTGGCTTGACCTGCGCAACATAGCTTCCTTCTTTTTGACCCCGTTTAAGTGCAAAGAAAATATCGTTCTTAGAACCGGTTATGAAGACAGTAGTCCTCTTGTCGTTGAATTCTTCGATGTACTTATATCCGCCCAGGAACCAAGTGATGAGCTCAAGGAACAAGCACCCAAGAGTCCAGATATCGAAAGCTCTTGATATAGTTCCGCCTTCGATGTCGCACTCAGGAGGTCGATAACCTGGCACAGGCGGGACCTTCCCATTTGGGATATTGGAGCGGCTCTTGTCGCTGTTGAATGCTGATAGCCCAAAGTCAGATATAACTAGGATTTTCTCAGCTTCAATCCCTGATTTCTTAAAACAGAGAATGTTGTCGCATTTGATATCCCCATGCCTTCCATACTTCTTTGTAGCATTCTGGTGCAAGTGGGTGGGATTGTGGATAGTATCAAGGGCACCAGTTAGTCCTCTGATTTGATCTGAGATCCAAAAAGCTCCTCTCTTGCCTTGAGGGGGACTTGTGACTTCCAGGTACTGGTCAAGATTACACGCTGCACTTGGAAAGATAAAACTCCACTTCTCCTCTTGACTGAAAGCACCTAAGACCGTGACCAAGTGCGGGTGCACCAGACCACTGAATCGCTTGAGCATGTCCCACTCAGCCTGGAAGGTCTGCTTAGTGTTCCCATCTGTAGTGTGGAGGGTCTTGATTGCAAACTTGGTGCATTCGAGATTGATCTAATACACATTTTCAGCAAATCTGAAAGTAGAAATAATCGTAAAAATGATACTCACCCCAGTTAGAAGTTTCTCATAAGAATGGGAGGTGGGATGAATGTCAACACGAGTCACAGTCCCGTACGCTCCCGCGTTTTCGGCCGTCTCGGTATCCGTTCCTTCGCCATTGTTTGGTGTTCTGCGCCAGGGCTTGCGAGTTTGTGGCCAGAGCTGGAGCTTATTCAGAATCTCGTTTTCTGTCGGACCAAAGTATGGCGTATCTATTTTCCATTGGTTTGATTCGAAGTTTTCTTTCTCCCAGCTACGCCAGTGCTCAAAGCACTTCAACCATGTGTTGGGTTCACTCAGAAGATAGACTTTGTTCCCTTTCATCGCAATTGGCAACATCTGATCGCAAAATCCGCCGTTTACGAAAGTTTCAATGTCGCTGGCACGGTTAATTAGCAACAAAAGTGCAAAGATCTTCAAATAAGTTTTCTGTGAGCTCTGTTTCGCCAAGGGATGTATTTTGTGAACGAAGTTTTTGACTTGGTTTTCGTTGAACCTGTAATTTGGCTTTTGCAGCTCAGACTCGATTCGTTGTCTGGTTAGAATATGCCGGAGTAGCTTTTCAGTCCAAAAAGGTCCATTGATGCCTTCCTCAACCCGATAGTCTCTCAGCAGTTCCCCAAGGCCAGTCTCAGCGTTGTGAATTGGGACCAGTCCATTGTTCTGGTAGGTATAGCTTTGTGGAGAAGGAGGCCCATGGCCCGCAGGCTGGTCGTTGACTAGAATGGCCGGAGTTCCAGATTGGTTACTGGCTTGCATTGTGTAGGCTGGGTGTCAATCGTTGCAGAACAGAATGATCGTTATTTTATCTGGAAGCATGTGTACTCAGGCTTGCGAAATCTGTATTCCGTGCACCTTAAATAGGTACTATAAATGTGCAGTCACTATGTACACCTATCTAGAAGTTTCACCGATAAGGCTCCGACCCACAGCATGATTATGGCAAGTGCTGGGGGGGGGACCTCAAAATATACTGTTAGTGATAACCTCACGCAACCGTTGTAGGTTGTGGATGGGCGCCACTATGCGCTAGTTCACTAGTGTTCTAGCCTTCTGGCAGGCCGGAAACACCGACGAGTTATCTTTACACTCAGGTAGCCTACAATGTGATATCGGGAACAATTCTTAAAACAGCAGTTCATATCACACATCGGTGAGACTTCTCGCCTAGAGGATAAAGGATATCCAAGCGTAAGCGGGGGCAATGCATACATCCGGAGCCTTGTGTTACCTCAGCCCGCCGCCCATTCATATGCACACTAATGTCATGGGAACTTATAGTCTTGGCATTTAAGGGCTGACCAGAGTGCCTATTGTCAAGTGAGACATATGGTTCGCAAATTGTCTAGATCAATTCTTAGTCATGCTCTTATTGAATCTTCAAAATTGCAGGCATTTCTATGACGTTAACTTGTGGATTGAACCAGAATTTCAGTTTGCCTTACTAGTAGAGGGTTAAGCTTCATATTTTCACTAAAGTCAAAAGGTGTGCTTCCATTTCTATAACCAGCCGTATGTATTTGTTTATGTTCCCTTCTCGTTCGGAGCTTCCAATATCTTGAGGACAAATCTATTTCTTGTTTGAAACATCTGAAATGGAGGTTAGGTCATCCGTCCCCTTGGAATATTAATTTTGTAAAGGGTTGATAGCTTACTGAACTGGAAGTGAATGATGTCTCCATCTTGGACAACATAAGACTTCCCTTCTTGACGGTACTTTCCGGCGGCCTTGATAGGGCCCATGGACTTTTGTCCCTCGCAAAGATCGTGGAAATCTTGATAAGCAACAACTTCAGCCTTGATGAAACCCCTCTCGAAATCGCTGTGAATGGCCCCAGCGGCTTGAGGCGCCAGGCAGCCTCTGGGAATAGTCCAGCATCTAATCTCCTTCTCGCCAGCTATGCACTAGTCAATATCAACATTGGAATGAGATAAGGCGTCAACAAACCTGTGAAATAGTACTGTAGACCAAGCTTTGTGAATCCCTCGGTGATGATCTTATCCAACTTGGACTTGACCTTGATCTCTTTCATGAACTCAGCCAAGGCATCAGGGTCATCCTTCATGCTATGAAGCTTCTCCTCAAACTCGATAGAGAAGGGGATAATATCACGAGGAGTGCCTCCATGCTCGGTAACCCACTTGGCGATACCAGGAAGATACTTGCACTTCTGTCGAAGGTAGTCCTTCATGGTCAAGTTGACAAGGTAGATAACGGGCTTGGTGGTGATGAGCTGGATCTTTTCGTTGATAAGGGCGATTTCGGCGGGGGTCCAACTTCCGTCGCGGACTGGCTTATCCTGCTCCAGCATCTATATCACTGGGTGAGTATTTGTCTCATTACTTAGACGTAACCGCTAGATCAAATACTCACTGCTCGAATTTTTGTCGTTGTCTCATAGAAAAGAGGAAGCATTTTGTATTTGCCGCCAGCCTTCTTAACGATAAGCTCTTCGGCCACGATTTGTTTATCCAAAATGTCTAGAGGGGATTATTAGCCGTATTCACTCTTGTTGAAGAAACACCACCAACCAAGATCCTTCTTGCACAGCTCGCTTTGAATGGTATCTAAAGGAATAATATGTTAATTCTCGTCATCTCAATAGACTGGGCTGATCTAACCCAAATCGCGGACAGGGTCAATGGAATCATCGACGTGCAAGACTTGATCATTATCGAATGCTCTGACAATATGGTACATGCCATCAACGGCCTGGATATGTGACAGGAAGGCATTTCCAAGACCCTGTCCCTCAGAAGCACCCTTGATCAGACCTGCGATGTCGGTGACCTGTAGGTATGCGGGGTACATGGAGGGGGGCTTCCAAAGGTCACAAAGGAAGTCCTATAGTCATCATCAGCTCTTCGTTCCATATTCTCCCAAAATGTCTCAACTCACATATCGCGCATCGGGAACAGCACATCTCGCCTCATTAGGCTCAATAGTACAAAACGGATAATTCTCCGCTGCAGCACTCTGCTCCGTCAAAAGGTTAAACAAACTCGACTTTCCGACATTAGGCAAGCCAACACAGCCCATCTTCAAGTTCTTGCGAACTCTTCCAAAGGCGACGACATTGTCGATAACGGGTTCGGTGCCTTTCTTAGGAGCCATTTTGTCTATATCTGCCAAGAAGGGAGTGTTTGCAGAAGTTTGGTTTTGAAGAGGTGAGAAGATAGAGAATGCGTTGGCAGACTTTTCAAAAATGGCCTGATAGCCCACTTAAAGACATGGATGTAGAGTGTTCTGGCCAGTTAGTCTAAGCCACAGAGATTCATTGCAGCCTTGCAAAATAAATAAGAAACAAAAGGAATATTATATATAAGCTGTCCCAAGTATCTGTCTGATCCCGCTTTTATTGTCACCATCATCACATACCGCTTTACGACTTTCACAAGGCTGGTCGAGAAAGCGACAGGGAAAAGGCATTTGTCGGGGGTATCACGTGAAGGACCCTGCCAAGAGAACGCCGTGGGCTACGGGGTCGGTCTAAGTGCGAAAGCCTCCATTATGGCCAATCAGTAAGCAGTAGACTTTAGTTTCAACACTAATTATAGTAAGCGATGCAAGCGACAGACCACTTAACCATTAGCGGCTTCAGTCCCCCAACAGAGCTGCTTCTTGTGCTGAGCCACAGGAAGCCACAGGCCACATCAACCAATTTTTCATGATGGTAGACCATGTTCATTCACATAGAGGATTATTGGAAGTGTTTTTGAACCAAACTCTTATTGATTTAATTAGTACTCTAATTACAGGGGTCCATGGGCCAGCCCATTCCCTTTTCATCACCCCATCACTCAAAGTCAAGATCCACTTCTCCTTCTAAACCCAACCCTGCATCCTTGACTATGCCTTGCTCGTGCTCACCAAGCTGACAAGAGATGCCTATTTACAGTCATTGCCCTGTCCTCGGTGATGTCAGGTCTTGAGTCCATGCTTTTAGTTGCTGTTGTTGCTGTTGGCATTGGTGCTTCCACTAGCACCATTGGCGTTTGTGCTAGCCTTGTTTCCAGTGCTCTTGTTGGCGTTGGTACCGGTGTTTGTGTTGGCGTTGTTGCCTGTCTGCTTGTTGGCGTTGTTGCCAGTCTGCTTGTTGGCGTTGTTACCGTTGGCG